>JAFVLL020026683.1:0-12089 GCA_021397915.2 Tor tambroides
ATTCCAGATTTTCAAATAGTTGTATCTCAGCCAAATATTGTCCTATCCTAACAAACCATACATCAATGGAAAGATTATTTATTCAGATGATGCATGTATTAAAAAATCTCAGTTTAAAAAAAATTGACCCTTATGACTGGTTTAAATAAATAAATAAATATATATATATCAAAATTCCAACATCCCAAAAGACAGTTTTTTTTCCACTAATGGTTTTAAACTTTCAGACACTGTTGTATAGAAAAACTAAAAATGACATTTGAAAACATCTACTAAATGCTGAAAAGCTGCTAAAATTGATTCATCAGACCATTTCACTTTAATATGATGCATATACACTCCCATTACATTATGTTCCCATTTAATGCACTCAGTAAGTACATAAAAATATATATATATATATATATATTACAAACAGCATTGTTCTGACTGGAGATGGAGCGGCTCTGTCTGACAGCAGCACTTCTGTGGCGTAATCATGTAAAGCTGTTTAAAAGCTCTTAAGGACTTTTACATTCTTCTCTGGAGTTTTCTGTCTAAATATTAAATCCTGCTGCCAAACATATCACAGCAGATAAGTAATAAACCTGGTAATTACTTGGAATTAATGAACATCTAACAATAGCTGAAGCCACATGAGTGCGAGGACACAAGTGATTTAGTTATAGTGACAAGACTGAAATTAGCCGTGGCCAGATGCAACACAGCCCTTAAGGAAAGAAAGCAATTAGTTATAACTGTTCCAATACTAAGGGATTTATTGCAATTGTGCTTTAGAGGAAAAACACAAAGATGACACCTTTGACATCTCCCAATATGAATCAAGTAGGTCAATCTGAATGTGAGGCTTTATATGAATAGTTCACCCCAAACTAAAAATATACTCACCCTCAGGCCATCCAAGATGTGAAGCGAAATCCTGCGAGTTTGTAAGAAACAAATCCATCAAGGTGTTTTAACATTAAACCGTTGCGTCTATAATCCATAATTATGCTTTGTCCAGTGAAAAAGTCCATCCCTTGTTCTATACTGGTTTAGAACAGTTTTCTCTTGTAATCAGTGCTTGATCTGTGAATATTTTTCCATAATATTTGATTCAGATGAGAACTTTTTCACTAGAGAAAGCAACAGGACAGAGGACTCTCATTTTAGCCAGAGCCAAAGCCTTCTGTGGAACACAGAAATAATTAAAAGAGATTGGAAATGAATGGCTGGTGAGGTCCAAATAGACCAAAAACACGGTCCATACAGTTGACTGCTATAGTCCAAGTCACAATAGATTTCTGTGAGAAAACAGGCCAAAATACAGATTAGGACAAGTAGACAGTTTTCATTTTCAGGTGAACTCTCCTTTATTAAAAAAAATAAATAATAATAATAATAATAATAATAATTCTGTGTTTTGTGATTCCCTGTGAACAGAAGGCATTGTATGACTTTGATTGTGTAATGTAAAGCAGTGAAATCTTCTTTAAAAACTGAACCACACAAACAAACTTTGAACAGTCAATCTTTTTTCTTCAGGGGAGTTTTGGGCTCTCTCTAGCCCTGGATTTACAATGAGCTCTGAACCAAACAACTATGTTTGTTAAGAAAATCTATAGACCTCACTGCAGCTGAACTTTCTGGAAAGCAAAAACAGCATCAGTTGTGTTGCACTCCTAATATTGTACTCTTGGACTAATATTAAACCAGTGGGTTTTGTTCATTTCTTCAGAAGATCTGAAAACAGCGCAGGAGCGTCACTGCAGCCCGCTGCTCTGTCAGTCACAGCCAAATCTCTTCAAAGGACCCCTAAAACCTCAAAGAATAAAGCCTGGGGCCCCACTGACTCAAATTCTGAATTAAAATGAGTTTCCACATCGCACCACAGACAGGTGCACAACCCGACAAAACAACTGGGGTTTTGGTGATCAATTTGGGTTGCGTCCGCACCATCAACCACAGCATGAAAAACAGACAGACAATCAGTACTTTAATAAAAAATTCAACTGATGACAAAATCCAACCCGTTTTAGATATAAAACTACTAACGAGATGACCTTTTAACATTACATCGAGCAGATACGGTAATTACACAGCTTTTAAAAACTGGTTAGCAGTGTACAGACAAAAATCTAGTCTTTAGACTTTCCCAGCCTCTTTGAACTCGAGGAGCAAACCATCATCGGCCGCAGTGGGAAAGCCAGGCTGCGGTTGTGATAGTAACTGGAATCTGTCTGCAATTTCTGAATGACATCAGAAAGCAAGTGGGCTCTTCCCACTCTGCACCCTGGAGCATCGAACTCCAGAGAGGTGAAATGGACATGGAGGTGATAGTAGGACGGCTGATAGTGAAAATACACGCGCAGTTTACTCAAACGGACGCCATACTTCTGCTGAATGGCATCCTGTGGATACAGACGAGACTCCAATTTAAATTTGATGCGTGCAGCCACGCTACAGCTCACAAAGTTACTTGGAAAAAGCCGGTGTTGTGATTTTCACAGTGTTTTAGGATTTTGAGCTGAGATTGTAACATGTTGCAGGCCAGAATCGAACCTGAGTCTTCCACAGCTCAATATATCTGGTGCATATGTGGTAACTATTGAGCCACGTGCTTTTAAACAGCAAGCAGATACAAAGAGTGCAGATCAACAGCGACATCTAGAGGACAACAGAACCACAACTCTACTCTCTTCACTGAAGAATTTCATTTGCAGACTGAAAAAAATGTGATAAACGACAATAATAATAATAACTAAATGTAAATGTAGAAACTATTCTCAGCCAGAAATTGCTAGTAAATTTCACAATTTCAAATAAATGTCATTAAATCTTTAATGTGTGACTTTTAGACTTGCACTGTATTCTTTTACTAACTGCTTGTTTTCTTTAAAAAAAATAAATTAAATAACACTAGCTTTTCTAATGTTTTTGTATTCTATTTTTTCTTTGTATTTTTTGTATCTATTTGTTTTCTTTTTATTTATTATACAATTAACAAAAGCAAAAAAGGCCTCTAACACTAGCTTGCTCTATTATTTTTCTTTTTATTTATTATATAATTAAAAAATTAAAAAATCTTGCTACGTATATTGTGTTTGGATAACTGAGACTTGTCATAGCACTTGCATATCATTGCTCTTTTGTTGATTTTGATTGCTTCCATTGTCTTCATTTGTAAGTCACTTTGGATAAAAGTGTCTGCTAAATAATGTAAATGTAAATCAAAAATGAAATTTTTAAGTAGAAAGACTGAAATAGTATTTTCTCATAAAATGCATTGCATTAATCTATTTACACCTTTGAAAAATCATTTTTGAACCGAGTCAGATGATCATAACTCACCTCTGCTTTACTGTGAATGTTAGTGAGTAACGGCAGGTGCTCCGATGTAAGATCCCTTAAACTTTTAACATCCCTCCAATGGATGATAGCAATCAAATACAGGTCTTGTAGCTGGAGAGCAAAGGAAACATTCATTGTTTTACACTTGCTTTTTAATTCACCGCTAAATGTGACCCAGGACCACAAAACCAGTCATAAGGGTACATTTTTTTGAATTGAGATTTATGCATCACCTGAAAGCTGAATAAATAAGCTTTCCATTGATGTATGGTTTGTTTGGATAGGACAATATTTGAAAATCTGCAATCGGAGGGTGCAAAAAAAATCAAAATACTGAGAAAATCGCCTTTAAAGGCAGGGTAAGCAGTTTCTGGAAGCCAATGCTGATATTTGAAATCACCAAAACAAACCCTACCCCAAAAAGGTCTCGCCCCTATTTTGATAGATCCGCCCAACATATACTTAGCCTACGCAACTCAAGCAACGATTAGTTCTGTGAAACATATGCTGCTTTTCCATCGAAATTACTTGGAACAATATGTCCCAGGAACTTTCCCCCCCCCCAGACCTGTTGCTGTCTGCGTTTCCATCGCGGTCTAAACTACCGAGAAGATTAGGCAAATGGTCTGGTGACGTAACGTTAGGTCTGCGCACGTTTCTCAAGACCAAGTACGTAAATTTCGGCCTTGCATCCTCGGTAGCTCGGACTTCACGAGTTAGACTCAGAGTGTGAATCCCGCGGAGGAACGACGCAAGTCCAGTAATTCTGCAAAGAGCAGCGTACTTGATAACATCAGCTCGCCTCGGCTGCTGCAGTCTTCCTCACTGTATTTACAGACCAAATATATCAAATATTGCCTCTTTTCATTTTCATTTAAACATATTAATAGAATAAAGACCAAAGATTACCTGTTAGATTTACCCAAAACGTATTATATCTTATGTTTATCCACTACAGAGACATCAGAGCCAGCGGCAAATGTCTGAAGGACTAGCCGAGGTTATGCTCCTCTCTTCGGGATACATGAGCACTGAGCGCCCGGTGATCGCGTGGAGCTCACGGCTCCGAAACTGGCAAAGCACATTTTCAAATAGGCGCTGTTTTTATAAATAAACCGCAGATTTGAGTTTTAAACAACTACATTCTCGGCTGAAATACACGCGTCCAGTGTAGGCAGGCTTTAGCTGTTGCGTCGCGGCGCGTCCGGTGTAGATACGGTGTTACTCACCTATCCAGAAGAAACAAAGCAACCTCGGCGTCCGATCGCAGGCCTTCCGCTCCTTGAGTTCTCTCCAGCGCTGCTGGAAAGCTGATCTGATATTTACACGGGTCCTACTTCTTGCCTTACCGTTCCACAGTCGTTTTCCTCTTTTTGTTTTTTTATCCGCCATCTCTATCTTTCTGTCGCTCAGCTCAGCCGTTCACTGAACGCTCTCTCCTCCACATCACGAGTAGACACGCCCCTTACTGCTGATTGGCTACACATTTGTTAAGGGACTCAGCCCCGACTCGGTTTTCTAAAACGTTTTTGAAAAATTGCATACCCTGCCTTTAAATTATATGTGAATCTCTTGTAACAAGCAAAAAAAAAGAAGGAAAAAAAAGGCACTGAAAACATGTAACGCTCTGAAAGCATTTAAATTTATGTAATTTTCTTCCTTTTTTTCTCTTTTCTTTTTTTTCTGTGGCAGCTAATGTTAATTTGACATGAATATGTAATACCTCTTGTTCTTGTGGCATTTAATTAATAAAGCATTAAAACAAGTTTCGTTGATGGCTTTGGTTTTGTGAATACAGATAAAAATACTGAGAGTTTTATCTTATAAATCTATTATTTCTCGCCAAATATCATATCCACAAGTCTAAATTCTCCAATAATAAGCTGCATTTTAAGATGTTTGTTAGAGAGTTGCAACAATATATTGAAACGCTCTCAGTATCGAAGGAGAGGAAAACACTAACTTCTTGTGCATTTTTCAGGATTCCCCTGTGAAATTATTATTTTGTATTTATTTATTTATTAATTTGCTTACTTGATTTTCTGTTGTCTGTTTTATTACTGGGTTGTTGTTGTTTTCATATCACTTTATTTAGGTTATAATTGGGTTTGTTTTTTCCGCTGGCTGTTTTCTGTTCTTTGTTATATTTCTTGATGTTGTATTTTAATTACATTTGATATATCACTGGTTAATAATAATAATAATAATAATAAAAGTTCCATTGGTGGCCACCTTATAAATTTTGTGTCCCCAACAAAGTAAAAGAATTAAATTTTTTGCACAATATATACCCCACTAATGATATTACATCAAAATTTGGTAATCCTCATTTGAATTATAAACTTCTATAATTTCAGTATGGAGTCTATTGATCATCTTTTTTTCAAATGCCTTCTTGTTAAAGATTTTTGGTCAAAATTTCTTGCTTCAAAATCTAATTTAGACATTGATTTAACTACGAGTGATATATTCTGTTATTTTTCTCTTTGTAAACATATTATATAATATTAACAATATTAATTAATTATAACACTAAAAAATATTAACACCCAAAAAAAGTGAAACTCTATAATGATCTGCTGAATGTTATGTAATTTGATTTACTACCTCTGCTGTGTTTATTAAAATGTGCAGCTTGGTTTTTGGACTAAGAAGTGTTGATCCAGGGTCTCTGTCTTAGTGGGTCTGGACTTCAAACTTGGAAGTGCACTCGATTTTAAAAAGAAACACACAGATGAACTGAATCCCAGTCACTCTTTATTCACCCACTGAAAGACAAATCAAACAGTTATCTGGCCCTTGATTGCAGAAATGACTTTTTTCCTCACCTTTTCAGGTGATAATTTGACACCTTCTGCCCCAGTAAACATCACATCTGACAATCAAATTTAAAAAACAAACCAAGAAGAAAAAAGTATGAAAAGAAAATCTCTTTCAGCAATTACAACAAAAGTATAAAAAATCTTCACGCTTTCTCCTCAGATCATGGGACGTTCAGTGCTGTATGATCAGGACTTTGAGTTTCTGGGTTCTACGTTCTGGAGAGGCCACGATTGTCGAGGTCTTTGACCTGTTAAAGGTAAAGCAGGTGATCAGCGGCAGCTCAGGTGGTTTGGAGGGACAGTAATGTTAAAGATGTACCTTGTATATTCTGACGAGCCAGTGCTCTGTAGTATACGCCTCCTCCAGAACATCCAGCTCAAAGTCCTTATTGCCAATCTCAGAGTTACGCACTCTGTCGTAACCAGGAGGACGCTCTGCAAAGAAGAGGAAAGGTAGAGTTTAATTGTAGTCATCACTAACTTCTTAGACTTTTTTTGTTCAAACCTTGAACTAAAAGTCAACATGACACAATATTCGCAACTCATTTTACTTCCATGATGTCAGTTATTTATGAAAATATGAATAACAAAATTCAATGAAATAATAGCAAAATACTGAATGAAATAATACTAATTAATAGTGTTTTTATTGTTAACTAAAACGATAATTAAAACTAAACTACTAAAAACTTTTGTTTTCATTAACTGAAATAAAATTAAAATTTTTGCTGAAAAATTTGTTTAAAAAAAAATAAAAAAAATTTGCCTTGGCGAATAACTGAAAAGGATAAGTACTAACATGACTTTTTTTTCTTTTTTTTAATCTAAACAGAAATATTAAGAAAAAATTAATTCTTTAACAGTGTATAATTTAAAACTAAAACAACACTGATAATAAAATAGATAAAATATGAAATAAATAATAATAAAATATGTATTAAAATAATTAAATGGATAATTATTTCATGTTTAACTAAAACAAAAACAAAAAAATTATAATAATGCTAATTATAATAAAGCTGAAATAAAATAAACTAAAACTATAAGTTTCAAGAACATATGAAAAATTTAGAAACGTTGCCTTGGAAACTAACTGAAAATAAGTTTAGATAAAAAACAAATTCAAGCTAAACAGAAATAAAACAACTACAAATAAAAGCACATAAAATTAGAGTAAAAATAAAATCAAAACTGAAAGTATATCAATAAAAGATAATATAAAATATAATTTCCCTTTCACTCTCTCTCTCTCTATATATATATAAAAAATATTATAATGTATGTATATGTGGATAGATAGATAGAAATTTATCTAAATAATACTAAAATTACACTGTTAATAAGAAAATGAAAAAATACTATTCAATAAAATAAGAGTAATTAACAAAATAATAATAATATAATATTCTATATAACGAAATGAATGAAAGAAAAGATTTTAAAGTGGGCATCTCTACATTAACTGGAGGATCATCAAACTGATCAAGTATGGTTAATACTTAAAAACACTCACTCACACACACACACACACACACACACACTCACACAGACTCTCACACACACACACACACACACAGACTCTCACACACACACACACACACACTCACACAGACTCTCACACACACACACACAGACTCTCACACACACACACACACACACACACACACACACACACACTCACACAGACTCTCACACACACACACACACACACACAGACTCTCTCACACACACACACACACTCACACAGACTCTCACACACACACACACACACAGACTCTCACACACACACACACACACACACACAGACTCTCTCACACACACACACACACACACACACACACACACAGACTCTCACACACACACACAGACTCTCACACACACACACACACACTCACTCACACACACAGAGGAGATACTCACTGGCTTCAGTGTAAACCTGTCCGAAGCGATAGTAGCACATCTTATACATGAGGCAGTTGAGCAGGACAGGCGACCCCTCGCGGTCCACACGAAACTCTCCGGTGGGCGTATAATAGTCATGTTCCTTTATGTGACGCCCCGTGTCTGTGCTGCCCCCGATACGCACCATCCACAGGAACTTATTAATGTCTGCACAAACAAACACACTCATTTTTCATCTTATTTAGGTTTCATCCAATCCAGATACTACAACTCGGACATTAATGGGCTAGTTCACACAAAAATGAAAATTCTGTCATTAATTACTCACCCTCATCTCATTCCAAACCCGTAAGAGCTTTTGCTCTGAACGCACTTATGATGTTCAGATACTCTTCATAAGAGCAGGGCTTCTCAAAGTCATTCAAAGGTTCGAATCTGAATTTTCATCAGTGTCAAAGGTCCAGAACAACTGCTTATTACTAAACTTTAATAATCGTGCATAACAAATCAACACTCATTTTTTTAAAAAATAAAGTGCATTTTGCATTCAAAGTACATTAATAACAAGTACAAAAGTGGCAAAACAATTCATTTAAGTGTCAGCAATAGAGGTCGGATGATAGGGGGATTTCTCTGGCTGTTTAGAAATCAGGGCAGCCGATGGACAATATATGATGCTGATTTTTTATGATTTTTTTCCCCCCCTTCATCTCATATATGAGTAAATGTTTATCTCAGGGCACAAGATCATAATAGTAGTTGTAGTAGCCTAATTCATAGTAATAATACATGGCTGAAAACTTAAGTCCCTCTAGCTTTTTGTTTACAGACACAAATATTTAACACTTGCAAATGCTAATTCATTTTCTGCCAGCAGGAGGCGCTTTTGTAACAGCTGTGCTCACAAACGCTACTTTATCAGACATTACAGGAAAACGAAACGAAAAGGAAATCAAGCTTTTCTGAAGACGGTTGGTTCTTTTCAAAGATACATTCATATAAAAACACCTGTGCCGCATTTTGATTTTAAAACGTGCAGTGCTTGTGTTTATTCAGCCAAGAAGCTCTTTGTGAAATCTATTTGTGGAGGTCAGTTTTGATATTGTGACGCTGCCACAAATAAATCAATGTATGGAAAACACTGGACACTGCTATAAGTCAAATGGCCATAACTGATGATAAAAAAATAAATAAAAAAAATCTCATATTACACAGCGGTGAAGTGTCAATTATGTCAAACATATGCTCACTGCATGACATAACAACGAAAAAAATCTCACCTTCACTTTCATCTCCAAAAAGACAAAAAACTAAACAAATGATTTACAAGTTTAAAATGCGTTTATCAAAGGAATATAGGAAATATAATTAGTGCTCTTGAAATACGAAATGGATGCGGGTCGAGATTGAATTCCCTCTGGGTCTGGATCTGGACTGGAGTCCAGGCTTTGAGAAGTGCTGTCTTAGGGTAATGCACAGGAGACAAATTGTTGAATAATGTCGTTATTTTTGTTCTCTTCGTGCACAAAAAGTATTCTCATATCTTCCCTTGCTGTCTACGGAGGGTCAGAGAGCTCTCGGATTTCACCAAATATATCTTAATTTGAGTTCCAAAGATGAAGCTCTTACGGGTTTGGAACGACATGAGGGTGAGTAATTAATGAGAGAATTTTCATTTTTGGGTGAACTAGCCCTTTAACAACCACAAAGCTGTATCTGTGGGTCAAACCGCATCTGAGCCTGTACCGTCAGATGAATATCCCGTCAGTCCACCAAAGATCACCAGGACATAACTAACATCCAGCTCTCGCATAATCTCATAGGCCTTCTCCTCAGTGGAGGCCATAGCCTGTGAAGAACAACAACATTTTTAGAAATGACCAAATTATAGACACTGTAAACAACAAAACCATACTTCTGTAGTTTAAAGTACATCAAACTACATCCTCACCTGACCAAGAACAAATTCATCTTGATAATGTCAGATAACTTTGATAGAAAGGTATGGAACAAAACATGATCATGTCACAAATTTTTGCTCCCAAATTTGACTGGTAGTCCACATTATGAAGAATTTTTGGGTATAATATGTCAGATTACTTTATTTTGCTATCCTCACTTACAGAAATCAACTATAGTGTCCTGCACCCACTAGTAAAAAATATATATATATATATATATATATATATATAAAAAATGATATCTAATGTCTGAATAACCTTTGCTTTGACTGTATATAAAACTACATCCTCACCCAGTGTTAATTTCAACAGCAATTTTTTATTTAGTTTTAGTCATATGAAATTGTTTTCGCTTTAGTTGACTATATTTCATAAGACTTTAGTGGACTAAATCTACAGTAGATTCAGTCAACTAAAATCTAATGGGTTTAGTTACAGTGTAATGCATTTATTGAGCATTCCTCTAACATTTCCAAACTCATGGAGAAAACATTTTGAGCATGCAATGTAGACACAGATTTAACTGCTTTGACACATAACATGTCTTTATAAAACCACTTCTCATCACCAAATGAAATACCAATGGTTATATAATATGCATTCTTTATAACATCGTGCATACAACATCCTTCATTCCTTCAAGCAGACATATTTATTTATATAAATTAAAATGAGATTAATCCTCATTAGGGCTACTAAAGTGATTCAGTCAAGAGCAGGGAGTGATTTTCTCTCTTTCTTTTGCTGATTCATTAACATCAATGACAACAGCAATTAAATTAGTCTGCTGTCCCTTTAAAACCTGAATGTACACAGAAGACATAACTGAGCGTGTTTACATGAATACTTTTCAAAACGGACACTTTGAGATCGTTTTGTGTGCATTCCTCCATTGAGACGTGAGAGAGAACTGAATTTAGTAATCGTGCTTTATTTGAAAGGCGCTTTTGTACCGGATTCAGAAAACTGAACCGAATTAAAAGAAGGAAAATCCATGTCTGCTCTTTCAGGCGCTGACGTTTTTATGCTTTATGAGCTGTGCAGCTGTGCGCATCTACCCTCCTTTCTGACTGGATCTCTGTCCAATCTTCCCTCCCTAACATTTTCATCTTGTTTCAATTCGTTGACGAAAATGTCAATAGATTTTCATCATTGTTTTTGTCTTTCGTCTGGGAAAAAATGTCATTGACAAAAATTATACCCTGTCCTCACCTGACCCACTCTGGAGATGTGAGTGTTATTCCAAGTGTTGTTGTCAACCAGAATCGTTCGATTGGCCATCGCTGTTATTTGATACCCATAATCCCACCACGACATGACTTTAGCATCCTGTACACACACACACACAAAAGTAATGTCAAATCAGCAAAAATGCTTGGAATCCAAAGAAGCAGAGATGGGCAGCATTTCAAATCCATGCATTTGAAATACTTTCCATCCCTGTGAAGAAGCAGGACGTTTATGAGGGTCATGACCTCTGGTGTGTTGTGTCTGAGCCAGTAATAGGCCTCTCTGAAGTCATCGAAGATGATGCGGCTGCCGTCTCCACCGCGGGCGGAGAGCACGATAGATGGAGAGGAGTACGCCTCGCTGGTCACCCAGGTGGAGTGGAAGGTGTATGTGATGAGGAAGAAGGCCATGACCAGAATCATCCCACTCGCCACCTACAGACCAAACAGAGCGGAGCAGCACTGAGAAATAGGGCTGCGATGAGAAATCAATTCTGCGATTTTCCAAATGCATCACGATTCTGTCTGGAATGGATTCTGAGCTTTGCTTTAACAGCAGATGTGTGCTTCAGAAACAGCCATACTCTGCTGCGTCCAGTTCTTTACACACACACCACTTCAATCTCAAATAATCATTCATAAAGTCTGAAAAGGCTGAAGTGAATTACAAGGGTGTTCACATTAATCTTGCAGCATAAAAGCATTCTGAGCCGAGGTGCATTTAACCACTAGCCAAACACACAAGTGCTCTTTAGGGCTCTTCTTCAGGAGCATTTGAGTGTGAGGTTAAAAACTAGCCTAGAGCGCCATCTGCTGTTAGAAACTAAGCTCAGAGAGAATCACGA
>JAFVLL020026684.1:0-40210 GCA_021397915.2 Tor tambroides
ACTAAAGCCCCTTTGTGATCTGTGTATGGATGTCAATGTTGACAAGTGCCACAGACAGAAAATCCTTTCCCTGAGGGAATATGCAAGCTAGGCACTATCAGAAAGTGATCTGGCATAAAGCAAAATAAAGGGGTTGTGGAGGTTATCTGGAATACTTCCTCTGCCGCTCGTATCGTCTCATGTACTGTTTCACAGATGGCACCTCTGTGATGTCTGAAGAGTAAAGCGTCCTGTCCCAATGCTTTGGTTGGAGGCTGCCTGTGCCTTTTAACATATCTGTGCTACTTTACCCCTTCACACACCACAGGATAATGCATTCTCCGGAATGAAAACAAGTAAAGCACATCAAAGTGCTTTAATAATGCAAATCCCATGGGACACTTTGTCCTATACAAAAAGAGCTCGCAAAATATGAGGTGGCAGTGGAAGTAACTTCACATATCAGTGAACTACGAGGCTGGTGGAGCTCAAGAACTTCAGGTTCCTTCTACAGAAGGAAAGTTTGCAACAAGCTTTAATCAAAATACTGTTATTAAAAGCATACATCATATACATTATACACCCACACACACCCACACGTCTACATAAACATTGATTTTCATTCAAAACATTTCAAAAAAAGAAGTTGGTTGGGGTTGAACTAATTAGTAAGTAGATATTAATAATAATGAATAATAAAAGAAAAATTGTTTAGTGCTAGGGCACCTGTGTAAGGAGATTTGACTACTCATGTTTTCACTGAACATAATTAAATTTCTGATATATATTATATTTGAAAGAAATTAATATTTTAAACTTATATTTGAAAGAAATTCATTATTTTATTCAGCAAAGATGCATTATATTGATCAAAAGAGACAGTAAAGTCATTCATGACCCTGGACCACAAAACCAGTCATAAGGATCAATTTTTCAAAATAATAAATAATAAGCTGTCCATTCATGTATGGTTTGTTAGGATAGAACAATATTTGGCTGAGATGCAACTATTTGAAAATCTGGAATCTGAGGGTGCAAAAAAATCAAAATACTGAGAAAATTGCCTTTAAAGTTGTCCAAATGAAGATCTTAGCAATGCATATTACTAATCAAAAATTAAGTTTTGATATATTTACAGTAGGAAATTTACAAAATATCTTCATGAACATGATCTTTATTTAATATTCTAATGATTTTCGGCATAAAAGAAAAATGGATAATTTTGACCCATCCAATGTATTTTTGGCTATTGCTACAAATATACCCCAGCGACTTAAGACTGGTTTTGTGCTCCAGGGTCACATTTGTAATGCTACAAAATATTTCTATTTCAAATAAATGCTGTTCTTCTGAACTTTCTATTCATGACAGAATCCTGAAAAAAACAAACAAAAAAAACCCTCTATCACGGCTTCCAGAAAAATATTAAGCAGCACAACATTTTTAAACATTGATAAATATTTCTTGAGCACCAAATCAGCATACAACACTGTAAAGAATTTATTAGAGTAGCTATGTTTTCCCTGAAAATACTATTTCACTCTTTTTACTTCAAAATGTAACATTTAATTCAATACTTCAAAGGTTACTTGCTGATTCTTTGAAATTCTTTGTGAAATTTAGCAATATTTGAGTGAAAACTGTTTCTCTGACATTTTTTTCAGCGTAGAATGTTATACATTATAATTAATTGGCAGCCGCTATTTGCAATAAGTGCAAATAGCATATTTTCTTAGCGATAGATACTATTTACACTAAGTGCAAATAGCTATAGATTCTATTTACACTATGTTAAAATAGCAAGGTTTTCTGCTATTTATACTACTTATTGCAAATAGTGGCAATTATCTGCACCTCAGTATTGTAGTGCATTATAAAACAGTGCGCAATAATAATGTATTGAGTGTAAATTATAATTTTAATTCAAATTATTAAATGGATGCCACCTTATTGGGTCAATAAAGCCCTCCCTACACAATACTTTATTCTCAACTTTTTGATTATTTCCTTCATTTTTACTGAAAATAAATGGGTTTCCGATAAGACATGAGATTTGAAAAGGGAGAAAAAAAAAAGTTTGGCAAAAGGTAAGTTCAAACTCGGGTCGATCGTGTCAAAAAGCACGCGCCTTACCATCTACGCCACTGAAACTGATGTTTAACAAGCGTCTTTTTTCAGTGTTGACTGTCCCAATCACACGTTGGTGGGCGGAGTTAGTGTAAATAGCCTCTGCCAACAAGGCGGGCTATTTGCACTTAGTGTAAATAGACACTCCGTAATTAATTTTAATTTTTACCTTTTTGTTTAATAATATTTCTCAGTATTATTGCTTTTACTGTGTTTAAATGTGTCTAAATAAATGGAGCCCTATATATAATTCTGACAAATTAATTAATATAAATGCTACATTAATGTATATAATTAACTCTGAACTCTAAACTTTGAAATAATGAGTCATTTAAGGACAGAAGCCAGCAAATCCAATAAAGTCAAATCAAATAAAACTAAATAAATGACAAGCCGCTAAATCTGTTCAATACACTAACACCATTGGTTTTACAAGCCAGGAACTTTTAAATTCTAAGAAGCAGAATGAAGAGAAAGAGGGTTTAGAATAAAGAGAAAATGGGAAATGAAGTCAGCGGGGCATCAGTGGCACAAGCCTTTCCTTAAAAACAGGAATGAGAGAGCTACTGATGCAAAGACAGAGCTTGTACTTGAATGATTGAGGTTATGCAGGTGACCTCATAAACTAAAATCCATGGCAGCTTCCCAAGGTGAACGCTGAATTATGCTGTCATTAAAGGACAGGCCCTGGCAGCCAAGGTTAGTATGTAAAACATAATCATCTTCTTCCCTCTACCAGTCCGTCATTAGTTGTTCTTATCAAGCAGAATTTATCACACCTTCAACTAGCTCTGCTATCGCAAAGCGAGATGCCGCTGGAAATTGGATTCCAGCAAAGCCACCGAAATTGGATCCGCGCATACCAGCCATATTAAGCCCAGTCATGTTATCTTAAAAAATGATGTCTGATGAGAGAATTATTCTGTCTTGGAGTATCAACAACTTAAAACCTGATTTCTGATCAACTCCCGACACTTAGCTTGAACCGTGGGGGACCCTCCCATCAAATCATGAATATTTGGACACCCGATGCTCATCGCCCAATGAATTACACTGCTGGAGTGAATACGACCCCGTCTGTGTCATATATGGAAAAATGTCAGGAGCTTACAGAGTTGATTTCACGTTACAAGAAATGCAAGAGGGAATGTAGCTCTCAGTCCCAGCCACTAAACGCGCTTGTCCTTCATTGATCTTCCCTGCTGACTGCACTGGCGGCACACTGCTGCTTTTCTCTGTTCCAAAGGCTTGCAAATGTGCTAATGGTATTGCCAACCCTAAATCTGCAGTGACTGGGAATGTGCCATCATGTTAAGCAATAATTCTTGCTGAGGCTTTTCAGAGGTCACACAGTATGTGAGAAAATATTACACATAAGACTCCTTAACACTCTTTATATCATACGCCAATTAGGATGCATGCAAGACTTGTGTAAATATGCTATATACGCTTAAAAATATACCATAGATAATGAACTATGGAATGCGATGAGTTTATTTTTGCACATGCCAAGCCTTGGCGATAAAAAAAAAAAAAAAAAAGATTTGCAAATCACTGTTTTGTGTAACATGGCCATGTAAAACAAGTACAGGGTCAAGATTGCCTTTTCTTTTAACATGAGTTCTTTGCTTACAAGAGCTGTTTGGACTGTTTATATGTCACTGAGCATGTGAATATAACACAGCCTAGCAGATACAGCATTGCCATTTGAAGACAAACTTAGCCTAACAATAAGTTTGAATGGAAGAAGGATTCTACAATCTTTGTTATTTTTTCCCCCTTTAATTTTAACTTGATGATCCCATGTTTTGGAAAATAAATACTGGACTTAACAATCGCTCTCAGTAACAGGGCATTTCCAGTGGAAATTCAGTGAATATTTTCTCATCTGAATGTTCCAACAGGGAAAATCCATTGACAGCCATAATATTTCCAGTCTTCCTATATATACATGGTCGTTAGGGCCACCACACTTGAAAGATAAAAATGGATCTCTCAAGAAGAAAAGCGAACAATACTACATGAGTCATGCGCAAAATGTATTTTTCATTCATTGTGCTGAATGTACTGAAAATCCTCTACATAACTGCTCAGGGGTGAGTGAGTGGTATTAGCTGAGTTTTATGGTAGTAGTATTAATCCACCTAAGGGACATTGTCATATGAACATGATCTGCTTTCTAGATGGATGTTTCCATCATGAAGTGAAATTTAAATCTCTTCTATAACTTTATAACTAATGACTGCTCTCTTTATGCCAGTGGATCTCAACCATTTTCCTGGAGTTCCTCAACACTGCACATATTGAATGTTGAACACCAAAAAAACTATTTCCATTAAAAGTATGAACATCCAGCTTTGTGTGTTGCAAAGTAAGATACCTCTTTTATACAACAGTCCAACAAGTAAGGAAAAGCAGTGAGTGTCCCAAAGACCCTCTTTAGTGTGAAACGGCTATTACTAATTAGAAAACATTACATTATAACTACCAAAATTGGCTTGGACCACTTCTGAGAAGTTATTAGCCTAATAAGATGGCAGCACAATAGATGGATACCTCTTTCATATAACAGTTTGACAAACAAAATGTTTATATTAACTAAAGTTTAGACACAACGACCACAGTTACTTTGTCTCATTTTGCTCAACCTGTGAAAACAGCTCAAAAGAAATTTACAGCAGAAATGCTGCAACCATTATGGTTGAATAAAGAATTAATTGACTCCTTCATAAAGACAGTCACCCATTTCATTCCTGAATTAACACATTGGTTGAGTGAATGATTCAAATGACTTATCATAAAGACTTGTTTCATTTCTGAAAGAATTTGTGCGAATGATTCAATAGTTATGTTTCCATCCACCTATTTTTATGTGCATTTTGGAATATCGCATAAAAAAATGCTGGATGGAAACGCCAAAATGCGCATAAATTCTAAAAATGTGCATAAAAAACGTATGCGCACATTTGAGCAGGATAAACTTTTTATCCAATAAGAAAAAATGCACATAAACTATGATGGAAACACATTTACCCAATAAATTCCTCCATGAGCATTGAAATGTCATGTGACTTTGCGCTATGACTAGCAGAGGACCGATCTCGTTCACAGCATCTATATGTTGTTATGGTCATTCTGAAATGCCTGAGTCTGTCGTCAAAGTATTTCTGTATAATTGTCTTACACGACTGCATTCCCAAACAGCTGGCATCCACCTCCGAAAGCAATGGCTGCATTTATTGTGTTTCGTCTGCTCGCTCTGAGGTGCAAGTAATTTATCTTGTATGAAAATTATTATATTCAGTGGCTTCTGTTAGTTTTCTTAGTGATATTTAGTGCCAGTTTACCAGGAAGTGATGATTTCGTTGTCTTTGGCTCATTGGATGGAAACAGTGCTTTATTTGCAAATGTTTTATGCAATATTCAAGTTTTGCGCATAAGTTTAATTCGAATCTTTGGATGGAAACATAGCTAATGACTCTATCATCATCCCTGAATGAATCAGCATTGTTGAATGAATCGGTTGAGTGAATGATTCAAATGGCTCATCACAAAGACTAGTTCAGTTTCTGAAAGAATTGCTTGAGTGAATGATTCAGTGACTCATCATTTCTAAATTTACCAGCGCAACTGAACAAATGGGCTGAATGACTGATTAAAATAACTCGCTTGTAAAGCCAGTCACTTGTTGCCACCTATTCGCATAACCATGTAAACAGCAAAAAGATTTACTGAAAAATCCCCTCCACTAATACACACATTAACAGACAGTCTGACTGAAGCAAACAAAAAGTCCCAGTGCTTCGCAGAACTCCTGGAACGCAACTTGAAGAATCAGATTCAAGGACCGGAACGAACTGTTGAACAACTGTGTATAAACAGTATCCATACAGAAAGAATTCACTAGAATTCCTTGCATTTAACAAACTCTGCAGGAAACAACTGATGACATTATTTTATTAATGATTTAGTGCTGAACTTTGCATTGTGCTGACACCTGGGATGTAATGGCTAAGCTGTGAATTAAGTCCCAAATCCCTTTGATTCCTCAAAGCTGCCTGCACATCACCATAACTGATTTTTGCAGGGAGAGCCAGTGCTCAAGCCGTACTTTGTGAGAGTCCGGCTACTTGTTATAATCCTGTATAATGGAAAGTGGAATGTCACCTTGTCTTGAAGGTACCAGATAGCCTTCTGTAAAAATGTCATTTAGCTCAAGTGCAGATCACATTTAATTAGAAGAGGGGATTTAAATGGCCATGCATCAAACACTGTGGATGACCGAATGGGGGGAAAAAATAGGCTTTGGGCCAGACTCCATGAGCTCCTCACAACCCATCAAAATCCCCTGTGCCACAGAGGTCAATAAGCCAACGCCGAGCCGTCTTAATTAATGGTGACCAAAGCATACAAGAGAGCAGAATGGTAATGTTCAGCCCAAAGAACCTGATGAAAAAGATGAAGAGCCATTCGATAAGGAAACAAAAGGACATATGTATCATGAAAGCGTCAGACGTGTCAAAACAGCACATGCTAATCGAACTCAAATACACCACACCCTCTATTTATCTCATAAAGTCACGCTGTAGCTCTGCAGGTTGCCATGTCAATACATTCTTCACACCCTTCACTGCCTTACTTGAAACGCTTCTGTTTATCAATTCAGAGTTCAAGGGGGGTGGGGGTGTTTTCAAGGCATCTGTCAAAAAGTGGCAGCTAATTTCTTGATGCTTGTTAACCTGTCAGAAACGGTGCATATTTTTATCACTTTAATACCACCTTTTGTCATAGAGTAATTCGGCTTTCATTAAGTTCCACGGCACAATCAATAACAACTACACAGGTGTCAAAGTCAGTTAGCACACATCTGCTTACTGTACGATGATGCAAAAACATTCACAGAAGTATCTCTTTCACAATGGACTAGACGAAGAAAACATCCGTTTCAATATCGGATCTCTATTACACCGGTGAAAGATTTATCTGATTATGCAAATACAAAAACCTAACGATATCAAATAAATAATGGCAGTCGTCTTAAACCCAAAAACCCTTACATCAAGAGCTGGATTTTAAAAGGACATCTGAATATCCTGCCGGGCCCAGCACTCCAAGATCCACTTTACTCTCAGTGCACGCTGAAGGACATTTCAAACATATAATGATACTGAAGGCTCACTGGCAAACATCTTAAAATTGCAAAAATTTAGAATGGATGAAAAATAGAACAAATATGTTATCAGAAGCACTGATTTATCTCAACAAATTATTCAAAAGAGTTTTACAAAACATTCAAGTATCTCCTCGCAGTATATTTTCAACAAGATGAAACGTGATTAAATAAGGTCATCTCTAAAACTCTTGCTAAGCGCCATCTATTCGCTTTAAAGCAAAGGGGGGGGGTTACTCACACCACATAGCTTTTTTCATTAGCTTTATTTGTCAACGCTGTGTCAATTACTACAGCTCTCTCCAGCAGGTCTACGTTGGTGGCTGGAGTCTTGCCAGTTTAACTACATTGATTTTCAGCACGGATTTTAACGGGGGAACAAAAATGGAGTATAATAAATAGCATCTTTGCAGGTTAGTGACAAGCTGAATGGATGTGTTCAGTCCTGAACAACAGCACCGTGTTGCTTTTGTTAACAGTAAGTTGTTGTTCTGATAGAGATAAGATGCAACGTATGTGTCATCTAATCATAAACCTAAACTTTCTTCATCCATCATGTTTATTGCATTATTATAAAATATATATTTCTGCTTTAAAATCTTGATAAGCTATGTTTGAAGAAAGTAAAAGAGCAGATACGCACACGCACATTAGTTGATTTCTATAATGCGTCATATTGCTTGGCAACAGTAACTAGCCGACAGTCAGGTTAATGAAGTATTTTACTTAAGGAAATAGTGTGTAATTGTGATTATTGTTGTTAATAAATGTTACTTAAACAGTGTTTTTATCATTATGTTGGTTTAAAGGGATATCAATCAAAAAGAAAAGTTCTGTAAGCATTTATTTACCCCTTTGTTGTTCCAAACCTGTATTTTCTTTCATTTTTGGGATACAAAATAAGACATTTTAAAGCACACTAAAAAAGAACACTGAAGCCTATTGATGTTTATTACATGTACAAGAAAAAAATCATTTTAATAACACAATTAAAAGAATATTTTTCCCAAAACGAAAATTCTATCATCTCTTAGTATTCTTTCAGTGCCATCATGCCATTGCAAATATAATTATCTTTGTTTCATAAAAAAAAAAAAAAAAAAATTACTTTAAAAAAATTAAAAGGAAAACAAGAATCATTACATTTGTCCACATGACTTCCATGCTATATTCAAAGTCTTCTTTTATCTATTTTATCTACATTATTAATTGAAATGATTCACATTGTTCACTGATTTAATGTAATTAATGCACCATATACAAATATGCATATACGTAAATGTGAATCTGAGAGCTGCAGCAGAGGGAAAATGATTTGGAATGGGTTTGGAAAGAAATTAGGGTGAGTAAACACGGACAGAATTTTCATTTTTGGGTGAACTAATCCTATAATGCTTTTGCCATGTGTAGACTTCCTCTCTGAGGGCCTTATTTTGATACGAGTATAAGCTCAGTCATTCTGGAGCATTAAAAGACGTTACTAATAGAGAACAAGTAAAAACTACACTGATTTTAAAAAGCAATCTGTGCCAGAACGCTCATTTTTAAAACATGTAAGACATGATAAGTTTCATCTGAAATACATTTTGTTGAAGTCTCTTGTCCCTCTCTGTAAATGGAGGTAACATTGTTCCTTGGAAATAAAAATTGCTCAAGCAGCCAATTTCCTTCAAAATGATGAGTCACTCAGCAATCAGAGTGAAGAGCTCCAACAAATGAGTACAAGTAATACCGTTAGTGATTGCGAGTTCTGTCACCTCACTCATTCAGTGGCCTCAAGGCAAGAAAGAGCAAGGACATTGACTTTTTTTTCTTTCTGTAGCATTGATAAGGCATTACAGTAGTTCGTTGGGTTCATGTCAATCATTCATAAGCATCAGGAAAATACCTGCTTGACATAAATGGAATATTTCTTTCTTTATGCTGTCATCAATTAGATTTTATGAGATTTATCAATCCTCTGCAGTGAATAGCTTGTTTGCAATCATGTGATTCTCATGACATTCAAAATTCAGATGGAGGGCAGGAAGTGAAAAGCAGAATGGATGAGATATCATTATTATTCTTTTAGGCAAGGTTAATTTCAATATCATGACTTTATTGTTTTTTGTTTGTTTGTTTTATTCAATTATGCTGCGTGTTAAAGGAACAGTTCATCCAAAAAACAACATTTGAGAATTTACTCACCCTTATGCCATCCAAGATGCAGGTGAGTTTGTTTCTTCATCTCAACAGATCTGGAGAAATTTAGCATTTCATCTCTTGTTCATGGATCCTCTGCAGTGAATAGCTTGTTTGCAATCATGTGATTCTCATAACGTGCAAAATTCAAATGTAGGGCAGGAAGTGAAAAGCAGTTTAAAGCAGTGAAAAGTATTTATTGTACTGGTTTAGACACTACTACAAGAAAAAGGTATCAACAGAAAATCACAACATATGTTGGACGTGATCATTATGTTATAAAGAGGAGCGATTTTTCTACAGAATAGAAATAAGAGCCTGCCATCGAGCTGGTAAGCAACTAAAACAGTTAACTTAAACAGTTCTTTTAGGTAAGGGAAACCACTAAGTGTTCATCAACATCAACCCAATTTTTGCCATTACAAAATTCTACTGTTGCCATGGACAGATTACTTAATATGCACACTGGCAAGTTTTCACAGAAAACAACATAACATGGATAAGGAAAAGAAAAAAAGAAAACTAAATATGAAAGAGAAGAACCAGACGAGATGATAGTTCACACACAAAATTGAAAATTCTGTCATCGTTTACTCACCCTCATGTTGTTCCAAAAACATGACTTTCATCTTTGAAAAATATACAAGACAATATATTTTTAATATTGTCTCATCATTTCTGTCTATTCATTGAAAGACATAAATGTAATCCATATGATTCATAAGTTATTCAGATTCATATTCATGTGGCTTTTTTGGAAGCTCAAACATGCGTGCAAATTCAATGCTACCGTTGACCATTTAAGTTTTGTGTTACGTATGTAATTTGATCAATAAACGACTGTGAATAAATGCCTAAATTAAAATGTTTGTCATATAAAGTGGCAGATCGAAGACTTGGATTGAAGCTGCTCGCTCCGTGTAACACTTAAGTGAAGTTTTCCAAATCATATGTAATAAAAGGAAAATTACACTTAAGGTGCTTTATGCAACCAGGCATAGACATTATTCTACTCTAGAAAACAAATGAAAGCATACAAAAGTATGGAGGCATATTTTTTGTTAGTGGTTATTTTTCTTAAACTTTTGACAAAGTGGTCACTGCACACACAAGCATTATCCAAATCGGCTTCTCCCGACTGCAGCCGCAGGTTTACAAGCCACTTTTACCTGTGTTTTTCAATCAATTTCTTTCATTTTCCCATTTATGAACACCAACTTTTGATACACGGTAAAAGCTCCTGGTGGTTTCTCGGTTTGATCGATTTGAGCAACCACAAATGACGCAAAACGCTTCATAGTGCTTCATATGTGGAAATTACTTCCTGCCCTCCATCTGCATTTCTGACGTCATGTGCAAAAAAAACTTGATGCCATCAGAACGAGAGTCCAAACAGCTGATCCAAACATCACAATTATTCACAAGTAATCCAAGCGACTTTTTCAACAAATTTTCATTTTTGGGTAAACTATTAACCATTTAAGAGTTAAAGTAATACAAAAAAACAAAAACAAAAAAAAAAAAAAAGACTTTTGCAGAACACTTTTATTTTGTCTTTTATGTGTTTTAAAATGACCTTGTACCAAGTGGTATTCTGTAATGAACAGATTAAGCTTGCTCTTGAAGACAAGCACAAATAAGTGACAGCGCTGCACATATTGTAGGTTTATCCTGTCTGACATGTTCAGTTCGGTACATAGAGTTCTCTCTAAATGAGCTGATCATCTGTATCAAGTGTGTTAAATAAGAAAGACCTACGAAATGTGCAGTGCTGTGGGTCCCCATGCAGGACCGGACTGAAAACCACTGCATAGGGTATGGTCAGTGTAAAAGTTGCCATGGCAACTGACAACTCAAGACACCTTTCAGAACAGGAAGATAGGGACAGGAACACGTCTGGTTTTGAAAATTGATTGCCATGCTTGAATAATCTTATAGCCTTGCAAAGAATGTTCAAGACTAAGTTGACTTTCTTTCTAATGTTCTCAGGCCTTGGCTTCTTTAAGTAATGACGTGTTTTTCAATAGATGAACACATACAGCAATGTGAGGTTTAATTGCTTGAAAAGTCAGTCTGATCTAAATGTAATGTCAATATGTTTAATAATTTGTGCATCAATGCCAACGAATTGCATGCCATTGTAGGCTGCAGGATTTGTTCGTGTAGCCATACAGAAAAAGAGAAAAGAAGCACAGGCAATGTCTTTTGAACTTCAACCTGTTCATTGGACCAATTTTGAATGCCACATCATATTTGCCCACATTTTGCCTTAAGGAATAAGAAGTGTGGAGATTTTCTGCTGTGAATATACGAATCCACCGCTGCTGAACGATGCAATAAAGTTTCACAGGGTTGAACTGAACGTCTCATAATATCTACATTTAATTCCATAAGATCAAGATTTTCCACATTATAAAGCCAAACAGAGTTAGGCGATATTTTAACTGTGAAAAGGGTTCTTTCAAGTCCATTAGATATGCAGGTTTTCAAAGCATTTTAGCAAGGACAGTTTTTCTTTATATCACACCATTCTGTCGGCACCTCAGAATGAAAGCATGCACCTGTATCTGTTTGTGCGATTGCATGACTCTAGTAACGCACCCAAAGGAGTTCACACACACACACACACACACACACACACACCACATTCACATGAGGTCCTCGTTTTCTGTTTGTTTGTTCTTGCACGTTCATTACTTGTTCGATTTTTAGAACAATAACTGCTGCTTATGTGAAAATGACGTTGAAACGACAGAACAGCACATTTTTTCATGTTCAGATCAGAAGGATTTTGAAACTGGAAAATAAAAATAGCGATATTATAAACTGCATATAGCCATCCATCTATAAACTGCATAACTATTTATATTTATTTATTAAATTATTTTCACAAGTCTAAATGTAGGAAGACTCAATATTTTCTTAAATTTATTTATTTTTAAAATTTATTTTTTAATGCCTTTAAACTACTGGAATTATTAGAAAGCCTGGACTGACCTTATATTGGTTTATGAAAAATGTTTTGATATATTTTCTCCCTTTTGTTGTTATTTGCATATCTTATCAGTCTTGGTGAGATGTTTGTCTTAATGCCTTGATGTCTCATTTGTTTTCTGAAAGTTGTGGAATTAAAAAAAAGGTTTATCATCTTGAAATGGAATATTAAGATGCATGTTAGCATTAACACATTGCCATTATTATATGACAGAGTATAGTTTTAAAGCCTTACTGGTTGCCTGATTTTCATTTAATATACCACAGTGATGCTTCGTTGCATACCCTTTATGATCTCATTTTGTTTTATAGTACATGAATTGTTCCTCTCCGGTGATATTTTCATTTATTGTGACTACCAAGAAATAAAATGACCAAGGTTTAATACACAACCCTGTGCTAGATTTTTACACATAGCAAAATAGATTAAGCATGCCAGAAGTCTTTCAAACTATTAAAGCTGAACTTGCTAGATTTCAATTGTCACTATGTGAATCCAAAGCCTTTTTACACGCATTCAGAAGCATAAAAAATGCAGGCTAAAACAGGACTGTGTCTCACAAACCAAAAGCTATTGTGCTGCTCAGCAGAGTCCCGTTACGCACTGTGTGAGGAGTATAATCTAAGTGCAGTCCTGAGAAAAGAAAAATTGATCACTCTTTTGTGTCTCTGCTACATTCTCTTCCTAAACTGAGTACTACACTTTTCCCCTAAATTTATCTGTCACCTCCTCAAGTGCACCTAAAATAACTCTGCCACATTCTTAACCATGGGCTCACGAAGGACAGAAAGTGCATAATCCTGTCTGTCGTGGACAACAAAGAGAAGCAATAAAGCTTTAATGTTAATGTTTTCTACTTCTGTGTTTTATAACAGGGAACGAGAATCACAGGAAAGGCTAAATCACAAAGCAGATTCTGACTTCTATCTCAACTGTGTTATGCAAAACATCTCCAAAATGATATAAATGAATACTGATTTGTGTACTACCACTCTTATATCTTTTCTAGGGGTATCATTATCAAAACAAGCTTACCCTATTTTCTGGACCACGCTGTTTGATTACCCTTCTGTTGATGCTAGCCTATTACTGCCAGCATGCTAATGCTAATATCACTGAGGCAATCCTTAACATACTACATATTTACATTTAACTAGCAGACGCTTTACTCCAAAGCGAGGGAATTCATCTACCTATCTATAAATCTACTTATATATTTGTATTATTTCAATATATTTTATTGATTTATTCAAATGAACTCACAGTGGAGAGTCTTACATTTGTAGGCCAAAGCAAGTCATGCAAATCAGCTGGATCAATCAGACTGATATAGGCCAATATCTCTAAAACACAGCACTATGAAACTGCTAAAACAAAAGTTAAAAGTTAGACCATAACTTAAGATAAAACTTCATTGCTAACTTGTGTGTATGCTTCTGTTGAAGTGCATTAAAAGCAGCTCTCGGCTGGCCTAATGATCCCCTGATGGAGTAATTGACCGTCTGATGTTTTACTTTGAAACTTTCGTCCTTGGCATTTGTCACAGACAGAGGTTCCACTTTTGAAATATTGTGCTGGCCGTAGCAGACACCAAATTACTATATTGCCTGCCATTCTCATTGCTGACTAGCTCAGAATTCAATTTTGTTGTTTAATCGCAAGCATGCTGGCAAATTATAGACTGTTTATAGAAATATGAAACTTTGATCTGTCTGATAGATCTGTCTGTCTGTCTGGCAACCATTGTCGACCTCTTAGGGTTTCTAGATGTACTGTAAATGATGACAAATAATGATTAGACACTGGCCGGCTTCACAGCCTCAGACAATGCAGTTATTTATTTGGAATACAAATCTAGAGCTTATTTAAAGCAATAGATATCTTTGATAAAGTGGTTTTGCCATGGACCATGTTTCTATCTACTACTTACAAACAGATTCAGTAATATTTGTGAGCAAACAGCTAAATGTGTGCTTAACTTTGAAAAACTATCCATTGCAATAATGGTGTGGCTGTTTTCCCCATTTAAATGAGCACAACTGTTTATTTAGTATCTGTCGTCGTAGTACATGTAAATAGTGGACATTCTTTGAATTGTCTCCCTAATCAATCCAATAAATTGGGTGATTTTCAACCTGTTAATATGTCGTTCAAGGCATACTTCTTTTTTATACATCTTTTATAGCCTTGGGCAAAACTCAGTTACTTTGATCCCCGGCAAGCCTTTGCATAAAGGATCATAAGGAATTGTGCCATTAGGGTGATGGGAACTGCTGCTTTTATCAAATACATCAAAGTTCAGTTGGTGCCTATTAAACATATATATTTGTTTCTCCGGACACACAAAATATGGGTATATCTGAAAGGACAGTTTTCTTAATGAAGTATATTTGGTCATGAACATGGATGGATATTATCACTGCTGTTAGTGTACTAGTGTCAGGCAAGGTTCGACGAAAGCAAGAGATTATTATCTCTTGTTATAGTTTGGGCCAGTGTTGGGGACAGTTACTTTTGAAAGTAATGCATTATTCCTTATGGAAAGTAATGCATTATGTTACTTTTGCGTTACTTGTGCCACTGGGCTTGCTTGTTTGTTTTTCAAAAAATCCCCAAATGTTATATTTCTGCAACTGTAAAGGCCTTTTCATACTAAAAGCGGAATTAATAAGCCTCAGGTTGAAGGAAGTGCCTCTGCACCTCACTCACAATTTCTCTCAACACGAGGACAGGAGAGGTGTCAGTGAATAAATGGGAAAACAAAGCAATATGCATTATTTATTTGAAAAAGTAACAGATATTTCATTGTAAATTTAAAAGCTATGCATTACTTTACTAGACACTTGAAAAAGTAGTCTGATTCCATAACTCACATGACTTGTAATGCATTACCCCCAACACTGGTTTGGGGTTAAACTCCTTTCACATATGGTTATAGTTTAGTATTTTTTCATTTTATGCCATATGAGCATCAAATACTGTATATTCAATGAAAACTCAAAAGTAACAAGAATAAAAATAACAATAATTATAAAATATTATAAAATAATAATAATTATATAGGATAATTTAACTTTATTTTTTTGCAAACAAAATAAAAATAAATAAATAAATAAAATAACTTCTTTCAAAAATTAAATCTTTCAATTTGATGCTCGAATAAACTTTTTTAATCTCCATTAATTTCTGAGTAAAATATCATTTAATGCAGGACACTCTAATAAAATATGTTTTACATTTAAGGTAGACTTGAATGTAGAAAACTTATGAGTCGCATGAAAACAATTCTTGTGTGACCAATTCTACACTTATATACAGTCTTTTTATTTCTGTTATCAGAATAAAATCAATGATTAGAACTTTCATTTAAAACTGGATTAGCCTCGTGTAATTTGTTATATAAAGGTTATGGTATTTCAAGAGACAATTGATAAATGAAAGTATCAAAATTAAAGGCCATTTTTTTGTATAAATGCACTTGAAAGCTATTGCATGAAACTATGCTCTTTGTGCTTAAAACGGCCTATTTCTGAGAAATCTTTGCTAATGTACAGTACTTGAAAACACTTGCATTTTAGTTTAGTGTTCTTACATTTATTGATATAATATACTGTATAAAATGCTAAGAAATAATAAAAACACTTGCACAAAAACATATGCACATGCAGCAACAAAAAATAAAAAAATAAGGTCACGAGCGATCGGTTTTCCTGCACAGAAACCATTTATGTGGATGGTTTTTGATATTCACAGCAGCTCTCAAAAAAACCTTAGAACCATTGACCCAACAACAACAGAGATGCCCTATGAAACGACATGTGGCCCCAGCAGCTCTTTAGGAGAGCATCCGCTGGAGTTTGTGCGTCTGCGCTGTAATTATCCTGGCAGCTGTGCACAAAAAAGATCTCCATGAATTAATCCTCTATCACCTGGCCTGCCTATATTCCCCTCATATGCGATATCACTTAAGGGCCTTTGATGAGACACACATTTCTCTGTGTACACTGCAGATCCAAACAAGAGAAAACCCCCCAGATGAAATGCTGCTTTGTGTTTGTTTTTGCCTGGTCCTGGAGGATCACATTGCTTCTGAAGACTCTGTCGCTCTCGGCAACAACATCTGCCTTGTGAGTGTGGGGCAAGTCCCTTCAGAGCAGAAATGCCATTTAACAAGACGTGAGGGATTTGAGTCAATGAGTGCTCAATGTGGTGAACTTCATCACAGCAATGAATCTCTCCAAAGGGCTTATGGTGATGGCCTTTTTCTCAGCTTGCTGGTGTGCTCTCCTAATAGCAGGGTGACTAGAAACACTGTGCTTTTGATTCTGCTTTTATGTAAGACCGCTCCAACTGGTCTGGCTGTTTTAGCTCAAACTACAGCTTGCACTAAAAAAAAAAAAAACTGTGAAAAACTCACTTGGTTATTATAGGTTTTGTTTGTTCTAACAACTTTCAGTAACACAAGCCACAGCTCTATTACAACATTTTTCATGTTAGAATGAGTTTGTTCCACTTAAAATCAAATAGCTGATGTTTTTTTTTTTTAAAGTGTTGAATTTTATCAGTGTTTATATTTTATGGATAAGTTTTCATCAAGTATTTAGTTCTCCATCACAGTTTTAGAAAACACTAAACAATAACACTTTATGAATTATTCATTAATTTATTACATTACTGAATAATTATAGCAAATATACACTAATTTCCACATTTCAATTTAAAAACTTAAGTTCAGTTTCTGCCCTACATTTTTAAGTATAATGAACTTGGCTTTTCAAGTTATTTTGAATTGAATTACATTAAACCGGCTTAAAATTTTGATTTTAAGTTGATTTTTAAGTTAAAGTAATGTAAAAACACAAGTTGCCATGACTTAATGATACATTTTTTTAGTGTTCAAATATTTGGGGTCAGTAAGATTTTTTTTTTTTTTAAATTAATTAATACTTTTATTCAGCAAAGTTGCATTAAATTAATCAGAAATGACAGTGAAGATATTTATAATATTACAAAAGATTTCTATTTCAAATAAATGCATTTCTTCCAAACTTTCTGTTCTTCAAAGAATCCTAAAAAGAAATTTGAACCGTTTTCACAAAAATACGAAGCAGCATCGAAGAAATATAGAATTAATGATTACTGAAGGATCATGTGACACTGAAGACTGGGGTAATGGCTGCTGAAAATTCAGCTTTGCATCACAGGAAAAAATTACATTTAAAAATATATTCAAATAGAAAACAGTTATTTCAAATTGTAATAATATTTTACAATATTGCTGATTTTTGATCAAATAAATGCAGCACTGGTTGAGCATAAGAGACTTCTTTTAAAGTGTACTATAATGTAAAAAGTATATATATTAAGCAAATCTTGTGGCAAACACAATGTTCAGATATAGTGTTTCTCCTATATTTGACTTTTTTTGCTTAGTCCTACAGGACAGAACACCTGCTTTACCAGCGAAAGCAGGCCTTAGAATCAGTCTAGCTGTCTTCTGTCCAGTGCCCAGGAGAGCTGGGGATGAAGTGTATACTAGCACGTGTAATTACAAGCTCTGCAAACCATGTGAGTACACTACTAAACGCGACTCATGAAAGCCTGTCCTCCTGCATGACATCACAACCATACACATGTCACAAGAGGGACTATGAGACCTTCCTCAACTTAATGAGCCCCCTGACAGTCCTAACCTCATTTTTGTTAAATTGGCTAATTAAAAAGACATTTACGACACAAATAAAACCAGTGTGCATTAAAACGAATACTGCTTCAGTGAATATACCTTTTTTAAGCAGAATAAATCCACTCTTTTAGACTTCATTTCACAATAAATAGCAACCGGAGAGGACATTAACCATTGCAGTGGTATAACAACACAGAAAGCAAATAATAAAAGGCAACAGGTGTGTAAAGGATCACACTGAATGAATTTTAATGAGTCGTTTAAAAAAATGTGTTCGGGTTAATCTATGGTGTGCTACAGGTTATTTGACCTGTATTTAAACGTTCAAGTTTAATATAATAGTCTGGCAAATATAATATGGCTTTTAAAGCTTGGCTTTGCAAATCTTGTTCCAGTATTTAGGGACTTGTTTTGTTACTGTTTCAATCAACACGTGTAGTCTTGATCATGTTAATTAAACTAGAAATGGCAGGAATACTGTGAACTTTTTTTCTCACTCTTCTTCTCCATTGTATGATCTGTTAGCAAGAGACAATTTGCATTATGTGGCATTAGTGAAGGGATTAGGGAACATGATTTATGCCGGCAAGACATTCTTCATTTTCGCAAATGAGTTTCCATTCCCAGTTGAACAATGGAGCACTGTCTGACCCTCCCTTAATCTCAGTGAACAAAAAGGGCTTGCTAAACCATAACTTTGGGACCTTGTTATTCAGACCGTGATTAAACCAGTGCTCCTAAATTAACATTAGGTTGGATCTCTATTAATTCTCTGTATTATCAGTGTTAATCACAAGTTAGCAGCCAATCAACGAGCAATGACTGAAAAAAAAAGGAGACTGCTTTCTGGTGCATAGGTATCTGCTGTTTCAAATGGATATGGCTGATTGCTAATTTACTCCAAAAAAATACACAAAAGCGGTAAATTACTGCAGGTACCCAGGCAATTATCCTTTCAGAATATACTGTCCTCAAACAATACAGAATTACTTAGGCCTTGCCACCACATCCCCTAATTATCTGCATAAAATAAAAATATATAAAAGGTAATTCATGCAATTTTTTTTGACCTTCATAACTTTTCTATTTAGATTGTGAATAAATAGTCTCACGCAGTCAGATCTTTCACTAAATCACAAAAGAAAGGTATGGTGCACATTGCAGCTTATTCTGGTCGTAAATTCTTTCCATTTAGGTGGCTTTATCTAAAATAGATTTACAAAAATAATATACTGGCATTAAAATAATAAAATGTGAGTACTGGTACAGCGGATTTAGCAAACGGTTGTAGAGAAAACACAAGAAAAACAGTAATGTGCAAATGTGTATTAGACTCTGTGATCAAATTTTCTGCCCATTCAAAAGGAATAAGTACAGACTATTTCACAGACATAATTTAGAAAACCAAATACACAGCTTTTTCTGCGAATATCCTGTTAAACAGATACTAGGTGCCACAAACTAAATTCTGAATATTTTATGCCAGATGTTATGCCATTACCTTTATGCCATATTCTCAAAAGTACTTTTAAATTGTTAAAAAAAAATAAAATAAAAAACTTTGTGTGCATTTAGGCTGCCTTCAAGTGCAGCTGTGAAACTTTTACCTCCGAGTTGGCAGTTAGTTAGTTGGAAACATAACATGGATGTAGCATAAACAAAAGAAATATATTGTGAACCCAAAAAACACATCTGCATTCATTGCATTCACTGCATTCTTCAATTAACACCCTTCACTACAGACTTGATTTCGCCAACTGATCTTTATTTTAAGGACCAATTCTCACTATTAACTAGCATGCATATTGCTAACATATTGGCTGTTTATTAGTATTCATAAAGCACATATTAATGCCTTATTCTGCATGAGTTAGGAGTTATATTCTGTATATAAAAGTTGCCAATTTTAAACATAGCATAAACATTTATATATGTATATATGTGTATATAATTGGTCACACTTTATTTTAAAGGTCCAATTCTCACTAACTAACTATGATTTCTGCCTCAATAAACTCCTAATTCATCGTCCACATTTCTGAATGTCCCATGCGTAAATACGGCTCAGTCATTCATGTGCTCAAAACTCATAATTATAATATTTACAACTCCACTTCAATGGCACATGAGGCCCAAAGGCTGCAAAAAATTCAACCAATCAGAATAGAGCTAGCCCTATTGCTAAAAAATGGAAGGGACACGAAAAAGAAATTTCATTAGACAGACTCAATCCCATATTTCCCACATCAGCACCAGGGCTCAATGTCTCACATACCAGGCCACAGCTCTGACAACACCTGCTGACTTAAAAATGTTAATGTCTTTTGGTGAGTAAATTGCTTCGAGCTGAGAGCAAATGAAGATGTTTGAAGACGTGCCCGTGTTGTTACAGCCGGTTTGTTAGGTGTAATCAATGAGAGAGGATAGGCGTGAGGAGAAGGCAGAATGACTGGCAAGGCCCTGACTGCACTGGCCAGGTGCAGAGTGAGTAGGGACCTCCCTGTTAACACATGGCACACCACTCAGCCAGGGAGATTAATGGGTCTGACTGCATGGCAGCGGAGCGGCCAGGGATCAGGGAGTGTAATTGCACTGGGGCAAGTATGGACATGGACAGCTGCGCATAGCAGGAGCCAATCACACCTCGTCATCCCTGCCATACCTCCAGTTGTTCACCCTAGGTAAGAGTATCCCAGTCCGAGCCGTGATAGGATACCAAGATGAGGATTCGAGGTGAGCGAAAAGGTGTTTTAACTTCTATCACAAAACCAATTCCATGTAATAAAACTTCTATTTTGGTTAAATGATTGCAGAAGCACTTTTGCGGGTGGAGGTCGTGTGTTAAGACCTTGGGAGAATCTGTTTCTGCCAGGTATCAGAAACTTCAGCAAAAGCTATGTTTTTATATTAGACCATTGCACGTCAGTGTACAGTAAGGGGGGAACACTGTATACAAAAGTTTATTAATATATTATGCAGATCCCATGTGCAATAAGGAGCTTTTGCGTACACGAAACCGCAAACTATATTTAATGTACAACGTCTTGGCATTCCAAATGAACATCTCATTATAGATATGAAAGACATTCACAATGAATATCTCATATCTATAATGATGAAATTGCATTTCTGCCTCTCCAAAGCAAATTTAACACCCTGCTCATAACAATCTGCCTCTTGCTCTGCATAAACTGTTTTGACACCCACATGCTCGTATAATTTCACTGAAGTCCTTGTTCCAGCGACAGATGTTTAAGACAATGTAAATTCATTGGTGACATTGAGATGGTAGGCTACTTTGCTATTCAAATGAGCTCTGTCTCCTTCAGCGCTAAACAGCCCCTGTATTGGTTGGAAATATCAGTGTCTCTATAAACAGCTGTGACCCCACGCAGGAAGTCAGGCATCCCACTTCCTGTGGCAAGCTGTGCCGCTGGCTCTCCTGGCCAGAGATGGCTTTCTAATTGGTGTCCTCTCACCTCTTTATACTGAGATGCTCCTGTTTGACAGTTCTTGGCAGCAGGATGAATGTCCTTGAAGAACAAAAAAGTCGAATCCCAAACCTGTAAAAGTAAAGCACTTTACCTTCAAGGTTTTTCAAAAGAGAAAAGGGACGAGAAACAATACCCGGTGCCTTGTTCAAAGAGGCGAAAGTTTGCTACAGAATCCTAAATGTGCAAGGAAAGTTAAAAATGTTGTAGCCTACTGTCCCATTTCAACCTACAACTCAGTCTGTGCTTAATGATTTACTGATAAAAGGATTTACGCTGAATTCAGTTTCTGATAACTTTAAGAAAGGGGAATATAGGCACTCTGCTACTAAGCTGAGTTCCGCACTATCCCTTATATTTTACTAAAATAATCTTTATCAATAATGCATGCTTTGCTAACAAGCAGTCTGTCTGCGTGGTGGTTTTTTGAAACAGGGAGGCAAAGTTCTCACTGATTTTTAGTCAAATGTAGGCTATAATAATATTTTCACTTAATATGTACACATTTTTTAAGTATAAAAACAAACAAATAAAAAATCTTACACTGTCAACAACCAAAACTTTTGTACATTTACACTAAATTTTATTTATCAAAGATAAAAATTATGTAGCTATTTAGATATTTAGATAAATATTATATATATATAAAATATTTAAATATATAAAAACAGTTAAGGATTTTAAATGCATTCAAGTAATTTTATATTAAATATATATATTATTAGGCTATATATCGAAATAATATTAGCTGAAAGAATGCGCATTAGAACCGCGCAGTAAACGTTACTTTTGTTCAATAGTCACTTTTTTTCGGATCATTTGCTCGGTAAACACTGCTGGCACAATTTCACCAAAAACCGACTTGCTTGCTTACAGTCACAGTTCATTATTTCTTCTGAGTAGGCGTATTTTTTACTCTGATCCATTAACACGCAACGCTCGCGAACTTGAGAGGCGGGATTTGTAGTTATCGCGTGACCAGTAAAATAGGCAAATTACAGCGCAATGGAGGTTCTGTCCTCTCTAAAATTTGTGATCCTCATCCCACCCACCCACCAAAACTACACCCTAACCATAACCTTAAGTAGTGCATTCTGATAGAAAGGGTTGTGAAATCAATTCGTGAAATCTGAACTTTTGTTGACAGATGATTGTGTGACTGGGTTGACCAATGAAATCGGTGTCAGGGCGGGGCTTGTATATTTAATGTATTTATTGTAGATTAGCAAACCTGGTTTAAGAACTTTTAGGCTAACTAAATTGCATATAGCCTATTCGATTAATGGAAGATGGTGCATGGGTAAAAAAATGGAAATAAGAATTTTTTTGTACAGACAAGTGAACATTTTGGCCGGTGTCATGGGCAGAGAAATGCTCCAAGGTACTGAAGTTAAAAGGAGGCTCTTGGGTATGAAGCATTTACATGTCACAGGCATGCAAAAGTCTAGATAAATAATTCATTTGACCCAGGCAAAGGCTATTTTAAGAGGTCATCATATAGCTTCATAAGCAATGAGAGAGCTGACAGCAAGCAGGTCAAGTGTTGTCCTCAAAACCTTGTTTCTTGAAAGGGTTAGCTTGGCAGCAGCTGTTCAAGCAAGCAGGGAAGTGACCTGCTCAGTAAACCATAAATAAGTCAGGAGAATATGCAGTGACTTTGTAGAAACGGGTGTTGTTTACATTTCACCTTGATTTGTGAGACTTCAGATATCACAGCTTGAATGTGTACCACATAATTACTAATGACTTGACTTATCCCTGCATCCGAAACCCATTTCCGTTGCATAAGAAAAACAATCATGCTTTAGTAAATCATTATTATGACGTAAAAAGTCAATGACATTTTAACTTGTTTCTATGTCATAGTTTAGATTTTTTAACCTCATAATTTTGACTCTTCTCACAATTTTGACTTTTTTTATTTCATAATTATGACTTATGTGATAATTTAGACTTTTATCTCATAATTACAATTTTTTAATCTTGTGCTTTACCAAAGCATTTCTTTCAATTTTTTCAATTTCAATTTTCAATTGGTATGTACCAGTTACTTCCAATTATGTAACCAATTCTTTAAATTACATAAGTAAATGGGTAAATTATTACACTATTTACAGTACATTGCAATACTCAGGCATTACAATAATATAATATTTACAGTATACATAATATATAAATTGTGTTGCATTTTTTATATTATACTAAACAATTACAATAACATAACATAGAAATATATGTATATAATACATATATATATTATTGTGTTGCATTGTATATATTATAAAAAGTAAATTGCTTAGCTCATTTTTTAACATTTGGCTCAAAGGGCAATGGCAAGATTGTGTACACTTTCAAGATGCGGCTGAAAATCTGAGTTCCAGTATTTTCTTTTCTTTAATATTTCTCTCATCCTTTCTTTTTTTTTAGTATTCTGAGCTGTAAACCATCTGTTTGTCTGAATCACCAGATTTCCCTCAGAGAAAGTCCACCTGCAGTACATTGTCTCACCTGTTTGACACTATCGCATGGTGGGCACAGACGTCCGTTGATTGCTTCAGCCTTGGTTTTTGCAGGAGTCTCTTTGGGAATGGAGCAATCTGTCCATTCTCAGTAGAGTACTTTTTTAATGAAAAGCATAGCACTGCTGCATAAGGTGTTTGGCAAAGCCTCATTGTCTGGCTGCCAGAAGTTGCATTATGCTCCATTTTATACTTAAACAGTATTTTCTTGGCAATGACTTGGCTGACAGAGTCAAATGTACACTCACATCAAATATGTCAAGTTCATAAAAAAAGCGTATGATTTTTATACTAATAGATCACTTACCCTGTGCTTCTCTATGAGACTGCCAATAAATTCAAAGCCAACCTTGAGAAAAAAAAGAGGTGATATAAAAATAAAAATCATTGTTATTATAAAATGACTTATAAGCTGGGCTGTCAATCGATTAAATGTAATCAAATTAATAACATGATATATGGTGATTAATAAATCACAAGTAATCACACATACCTGAATTTGCTTAGAAAAGCATTGTAATTAAAGACATTACGTCATCGACATTATGTTCAGTTAATGGACAACTCTACTTCTTAAGTTATTTTAGTATCATTGAAATATTACTATTTTTATATTTTCCATTTTAATTTTAGTTCAATTAATTAGTAATTTCCATTTTGTTAGTTTTTCTTTTAAAATGTGTTTATATAGTTTATATCCATTTTTATTTCAGTTTTAGTTTTTGCTGTTTTGGTACACCATCAAAAAAAAAAAAAAAAATGAAAATGTGAAATGCTGCCTTAATTGACAACTAGCTGAATGTGAAATTAAATAAAACATGAACTTTTTATACTTTATTTCATTTACCATTCTTTTTTAAAATAGTTTTAGATTTAGTTTTCTATAATAATCCTACTCATAGAGAGTTTATCTTATTGGATGGGATTTTGTCACAAAGAGTCTCTGTTCTTTATATTAGCAGAAACCTGAGGCAGGATTTGTAAATGTAAGAACAGGCCTCAGACTGACTGATTGCCACAGCCAGAAAATGGGTGAATTCTCCTGTTAAACTGACAAATGTGAATCAATTTTATTTCTATATTGACTGATGTGTGGGTGAGCAAAGCCACCTCTTTCTATTAAGACAAATCATTAGCAATCCTTCTTGACATGTGACATTATTTGCCAATGAGGCCTCTTCAGACATTCAGCAGGACGGTACGCATTCAGGAGTACAGTAAAAATTGACAGTTTTATTATTCTTGACAGGCACACAAATTACTTTTAATAAAGCTGAATTCTCAGCCAGTCTGACGTATTGTTAACTACCCCCGCAGAGGAGAGGGTAAGAGAATATCACTTGGTGGAAACTGGCTGAGATTTTTAGTCGGAGAATGCTTAAACCAAGATAATTCATTTTGTTGTGAGCCAGGCTGACTGTCAGGAAGCAGACTTTGACAAGGAAACCGACTCTGACCTTCAATTAGACTCCCGAATGATAATGCTGTGGGGAGAAAGTGGAAAGTAGAAAAAGCGTGCAAAAATCAATAGCTCATTTTCTCCTTTTTTGTATAGGGATTTTGATGTTTGCTGAGATAAAGGCTGACAAGACTTAGGAATGGAGTGCCGAATGAACTTGAAAAGCAGAGAAATTGTCACTGTCGCATGGAACTCGATACGTTTTGTCCACGATTTGTAATTATGTGCAGCATTTTGCAAATGTTTTACAGGGGTCCATCAGTAAGGAGAAATATTTTAAATCATTTTCTTCAATCTACAGTGTGACTGAATTAAATACAGCGACAGACACACACACACTTAGGATTCTTTTTTTTTTCTTTTTTTTTGTCACAATAACTCAAATAACTCACTTTAAATCATATTTCTCTAAAAGGACTGTAATCTCTTACCATCTGCCTCAGCTGTGTCTCAGCGTTATTTTAGTAGATTATAGTAGTTTACTATAAACTATTATAGTTTTTATTAATACTCTGAATTAGTTTTTTTATTAAGATCATTCAAAGACATGTATTTATGCAGCTCTACTTATAATCTACTATAGGACCATTGTGGTACTATTATCAATTTTTATAATATTTTGAATTTGATTTTTTATTTTTATATTTTCCATTTTCATTTTAGTTTAATTTTAAATAATCAATTTTAGCATGATTTTGTTGTTGTTTTTTCTTTTCATTTTTATTAGATTTTCTTTTAAATATTTCTATATAATTATTCATTTTTATTTCAGTTTTAGTTATTTTGGTACATCAACCAGTAACTGTAAAGTTAGAGTAATAAAACCACTTACATAAATATCTGTTTTCTCTAGCATTGCTTTTGTATATTGGCCTCAAACAACTACTTGAAAACCCTCTTAAATTAGAATTAAAAAAACAATTTATTAATTAAATAAAATAATAATGCAATTTATTAATTAACATGCTAGTTGGAATAAACAAGCAAACAAACAAATAAATAAATAAATAAATAATATCTTTAATTGTCACATTTGACATTTTTGCTGTTTAATTAATTGTTTTGTTTCATAATTATTTTACTGTTTCAATTGAATTGTCACAGTTTGCTGGTGGCTTCTATTGTGGCTACATGTCCTGCTATTGTTTAATAAATGACATCTTTTTTTTTTTTTTGTATTCAAGACTACATGATCTATACAAAAATGGAGTAAAAGCATGACAAGTAGCCCCAGTCTCCTCTATACATTTTCTTGGTAGCCTATGCAAAACACATAATTCACTATCTAGAACTTATGTAGAATGTTTTTTTGTTGTGTATTTCAAGTTCATAATTCCTATCAGAAATACATCTAAGTGCTGTGCAATGGCAAAAACTACAGGCACAGGTCTTTAAAGTCAGGAGTCCATATTGTGTGTGTATGTAAAGAGATGGAGTCTCTCAAGCATGTCTTCCCCATCTCCCTCATGTGTCTGTCTCTCTTATGCTCTTCTGACAGTCCTGTTGCCTGCTATACGAATCTCCCCAAGAGAGCTGGTGAAGAACACTGCGTGTGTGTCTGTGTGTGCGTGTTTATGAAAGAAAAAAAATCATCACCAGCACTCGGCAATGTACAATTGCAGGACATATAAACAGGTAAATCGTGCCTGCAATCACAGCTCACTTTGCCCACGGCAATCAATTTCTCTTTATCTTCATACAACCCAGTTATATATTTATTTTTTTTCTACCTGGTTTCTCTTTAAGCACACTGTCTAAAAAGAGAAAAATTGCAGAAGAATCAGGGAGGGGTTAAGATACCCTTAAATCAAACTCTCCTTCTTTCCTAATGGTGAAGTAGAGCTAACACTTGCAGCGTTTGATCTGAGACATTGATGACATAAAGATTAGACGATGCTACAGATGCCACAGTCCCTAACCAGGCTGCTGGGTCTCTAATGAGTCCTGAACCGTGTGAATGTTAAGTGGCATGTGTAAGGTCCCAGGGTACAGTTGTTTGCAGTCAAAGGAATAGAGCTGAACTCCCTAAACACCTGCTCCATGACAGTTCTGCACCTCCCATCCAACTGGAGGAAGCTGTCTTGTGTGTTGCCAGATCCGCAGCGAGCAGGTTGCACTGCATCTTAAAATAAAGCAACAACATGAAGCACCACAACAACATGGAAAATTAATCAGCTGCTACAAGGCTGTGAATTTCAATGAAAAGCCTGGTAAGAGTTTGCTGCCGCTGCAGATGAAGACAGCGGAGGAATGGCTCACCGTACAACAACGGTCCGTTCCTGTGGGGTCTGAAAAAAAAAGGGCAAATGTTTTTGATGGTCAGGAGTTGATCAGAGGAAACTTTTGAGAAGTGGTACGAGCGTAGGGTGAATCGGGGACGTATTTTACACTTGTGACTTATATAACTCACTGTCATGTCACAACACTTATGCTCTGCAAATGAAATCTGTCAAGACTGTCAAGATGTTTTCTTACCTCTGCTTTTTCTCACCTTGTCTGCGTTTGATCTGAGACAATCTTATATAAAAATGAAATGGATGCAGTGCTACTAAAATTATGGTCGACTAATTTAAGATACAGTTGAAGTCAAAACTTTACATACACCTTTCAGAATCTGCAAAATGTTAATTATTTTACCAAAATAAGAGGGATCATACAAAATGCATGTTATTGTTTATTTAGTACTGACCTGAATAAGATATTTCACATAAAAGATGTTTACATATAGTCCACAAGAGAAAATAATAGTTGAATTTATAAAAATGACCCCGTTCAAAAGTTTACATACACTTGATTCTTAATACTGTGTTGTTACCTGAACGATCCAAAGCTGTGTTTTTTTTTTGTTTAGTGATAGTTGTTCATGAGTCCCTTGTTTGTCCTGAACAGTTAAACTGCCTGCTGTTCTTCAGAAAAATCCTTCAGGTCCCACAAATTCTTTGGTTTTCCAGCATTTTTGTGTATTTGAACCCTTTCCAACAATGACTGTATGATTTTGAGATCCATCTTTTCACACTGAGGACAACTGAGGGACTCATTTGCAACTATTACAGAAGGTTCAAACACTCACTGATGCTCCAGAAGGAAAAACCATGCATTAAGAGCCGGGGCGTGAAAACTTTTGAACAGAATGAAGATGAGTACATTTTTCTTGTTTTGCCTAAATATCATATTTTTTCATTTAGTACTGCCCTTCAGAAGCTACAGAAGATACTTACATGTTTTCCAGAAGACAAATTAAGTTAAATTTACCTTGATCTTCAAATTCAAAAAGTTTTCACGCCCCGGCTATTTTGTTAAATGCAAAAAAAAAAAAAATGTAATACTAAAACCTATGTTATTTTAATTGTTACATTTTAAAGTGAATTTTGGAATCGCAACATTATAATGTATCGTATAAAAATTATATTAAATTTGAGATTTGCTAAAGACTCATTTAAATTTATGTGAGATTTTTAATTATTATTATTTTTTAAAATTTAATTTATTTTTTAAATTAAGTTTTAGGTGATATATTCCTTCAATGTAAAATTGACTGACTGTCCAAAAAAAAAAAATCTAACAAACAAACAAGACAATATCTTTAATGATGTAAACTCAACAAAAACAGAACCAATATATGACACAAGTCCATGTAAACTACACTGGGAAACAGGAAGAAATTAACTGGTTTTATTCAAGACAAAAATAATTGAACCGAAGATGAACGGAGGTTTTACGGGATTGGAACGACATGAGGGTGAGTAATTAATGACAGAATTTTCATTTTTGGGTGAACTAACCCTTTAATAACTATGTTTACAACAAACAAAACAAACACACAAACAAGCAAATAAACAAACAAATAAATCCTAGATTTCACTGCACCATCACATCACAAACATCAAATAAATTTTTGAACATTGTTTTCTTTCTTTTTCTTTTTTTTTGTTCTTAACAATAACCTTGTGAAAATCTCATGTCACCAACCTTTGGGATATTTTTTCTTCTTTGACAACCGTCCCCACTCTAGTTTGACATGAGGCCCATGAAATCCCAGCTGGAATATGGTTGTGTTCAAGCAAACAATGCGGACATCAGAGGTTAGGTGCCCCAATTACCCTAATTCACCTTCCATAAAAGCACCTAAGTTCTACAACATGAAATACTCTTAACATCTTTTCTGTCATCCGTGATTTTTTATGGCTGGTTTTGTACCGTGATCAATAGTCTTCGACAGATCTGTCTGGCATCCGAGAGAAATGCATTTACTGTGGCTCTCATGAGGGAAATCTCTGTCAGCAGATATATCTTTGAATTTGTGCTTCACAGCTGTGACACATGCCAAAACAGTAACAGAAATGTGACTATGGCATGGAAGGGAGGTGTCAGTTATTGAATGACCTCTTATATATTGGTGGAAAGGAATGAGGTGTCACAGCAAGCAGTGGTAATAGACTGGAATACATTAAATAATGGGGAGGATCCATTGAACTGGAACCAATCTGCGCTTTCTTGAAGGTTCGGGGACCACCAAAACCGACTGCATGCTGGGTATCTTGATTGTGTGTTAGCGATCTGGAATGCGTGAGCAGACGGCACGATAAATGACATCAGCTAGGGCTGAGACTCGTTTCAATGAGATGCTATCAGTACAACACAGAGGAACAATAAAATTCAACTCCAGAAATTCAATCAGTGCAGAATATATGTAATGACATTTATTTCTTTCTTTTAATACCTTGTTGACATCTCATAATACTTATGTAAGCAGAGAAAAAAAAAACACTTCAATGTATATTAGGAACAATTTCAGATGTAATGATAAGCATATAATATCACATCAGTCTAAAAGCAACTCATTTAGAAACGGAAATGGCATTTCATTATTCGTTGCAGTATGTCAGAGGAAAAAGCCTGACACTTTTTACAATTTCCCACAGTCATTTCCTCCTAGATTTCATAGATTCCTCTTATAGAATATGTGATGATTTTATTTATATGCTCTTTTCTATTTGTAATATTAGTTTATATATATAGTTAATGTATTAAAAATACATTTGAGATCAATGCTACTAATATTATAAACTGATAAAAAATGTATTATTAAACTTTCAACTTCACATTTATAAAGCAGATTTAAAAACAACTCATGGTTGACCCATAGTTAAAGCAATATATAAAGCAGCATTTTAGCTATATAATAATAATAATAATAATAATAACAGTAGTAGTAGTAGTAATAATAATAATAATAATAATAATAATAATTATTATTATTGTTGTTGTTGTTATTTCCAATCGCAATGAAAGTATTATTTCTAGTCACAACAACAACAACAATAATAAAAATAATAATTATTTTTTTTGTTGTTGTTGTTATTTCCAATCCTAATGAAAGTATTATTTACAACAACAACAACAACAACAACAACAACAATAATAATAATAATAATAATTCATAATTTTCCAAATGAAAGTACTATTTTTAATACTATTTCTAATATTTATAATAATATTAATAATAATAATAATTAATAATAATTTAATTTTCATCCAAGTCCCATTTTCAAAAAAAGGTTTTCATCCTGATCTGAGTTTGAACATGAAAAGACTGCTTTCTCAGTGTGATCCAGTTGATTGATTCTATAATAGGACGCTCTGACACATTCAGCCATGACTTCATCATCGAAGAAACATTACTCCCTTATCTCGGTGTCTTATGAGGATTTCTTTGACATTTCAAAGGCTTTTGTCCAAGTACACCTTACAAGTCAACTTAAACAACAAATCTCAACGCATCAGGATGCATCAGGGCTGAAAGCTGCCTAGATCTGCTGTTTTGTCCTCCTTGGAATTGCTACTTCTCCCTACTGATCCAAATAGTCAGCTTTGGGAGACGATGGCACAAAGGCACATGTGTTGCCAGGGAACAATAATAGAAAACTCTATTCCAAGTTCAAAGGACCTCAAGTTTGATATACTGTAGCAGTTTTCTGAAGGACTACACTCTATTTGCAGATATTGTAACACATATTTCATGGACTGACAGGATGGTGGAGAGCGCCTAAAGCTCTCGGCTGGTAATCAGAGGTTGCTGGCTTTATACTGAACGTTATTTGGGTGGGGGACCAAGCAAATGTCTGTAACAGATTTCACAGAGTTTGTTTCTTTGGAGAGGAGAACTTTTTCTCAGTCTGTAAAACAAATGCATTTTTGCTCCACAGCAATGTTTTGAGATATTTCAGCTATTTCAAGCCTGATGGTCGATATATGAGTTTGTAGTCATGACTACCACTAATGCCAGGTGAAGCACTTAGTGCGTTTACATGTACAGCAAAACGATCAAAAATGAGCTAATTATAAAATATATATGTTTTTTTGACGTCAAGGAGCAAACAGACATGCACAAACCGAATAAGCCGGCAGAATGACATTAAAGGTAATTGGGGTGAAATCGCAGTAATGAGCAAATATCTGTGTGTTGGTTTAGCTTAAATCGTTTTGGTTATATGACCTTTGCTCAACAAAAGAACCAAGTTAAGGCATTTACACGTACCTGACCTTGTCGGAATATTATTCATAATTAAGTTGCATGTATGAATGTAAACATACTAATCAAAGAAATGTTTGTTCAGTGTGTATCAGGAAAAAAAATGCTATTTTTAAATATTTTCCCACATTAATTTCTTCTCAGATTTCATAGAATATGATCTTATTTATCTGCTCTTTTTCATTTGTAACAAATTATATAGTTAAAGATTAATACTATTTATAATATAAACTAATACAAAATGTATGATTTAATTCTTATAATATTCAACTTCATATTTATTTATAAATAATATATTATATACTTATAAATATTTATAAATAATTAATCATCATCATCATCATCATCATCATCACCACCATATATTATTATTAATAATAATAATAATTATTATTATTATTAATATTATTTTTGTTATTATTATTAATGATGATGATGATGATGATGATAATAATATAGTCTCAAAATGAATTATTATTATTATAATTATACTTAATTAAATTGCATGCATCCATATAAACACACTCTCCAAAGAAACATGTCCTTCAAAATAATTCTATTTATATAATTTATTGATTTCCTGTTCATAATAACAACTGCATGCACACTAAGCTTAAGATTGAGCATAAAATTCGTATGTAATTTTTAGAAAAAAAAGAAAAAAAAAAAAAAAAAAAAAAAAGGAAAAGTGTATAAGCTGTTGGTTGCAATTTTGCAGTTTTGCTGGATAGTGGACTATTTCAGTTGTTAAACTTGTTTACAAGACTCTACAATCATTTTGCTTTTGAATTTGTGTCCTTGGACTTTCTGAGGCGGCAGGTTGAGAAAGAAACTCCACTGGGTGAGAAAAGTCTCCGATTGGCGCTTACGGATTCCTTTCAAACTGTCTAGGCGCTTTTACAATAAACTCTGTTCAACAGTTAACAAAACCCTTTGCCAACAACACATTAGCACAATAGCAATATTGGGTAGAGTCAACGCTGATAAAGATTCCTATTGTATCGCAATTGAAAATGAGTCCTACTGGTGACTCCCTTGTTGATTTTCCTCAAGAAGCGACAGTTCGCACTCCATCTGGGCGCGTTTCTGAGCCAGCCAGATTTTGGGAACTCGGAGGGAGGAAACGACGATCCAAAAATGACTCCGAGCAAAGACATGATTAGTCAGATGTGAATATTAAACAATGCTCAGGGCCGTGAGAGTCTTTCGACCCTCACGACCCTTCGGGAGTAATATTAACATGATGAATATCACAGGTAATGAACTTTTCACACCCCTGAATTAAGTTCTATTGTGCATCAGATGATACAATTAATGCACGCTTTAGTGGAACAATTTAGATCTAATTTTCCATTCATTATAATAAAGAGGCAGCCCCATTGCCATTGTGGTATTCATTTTTACTGCCACTGGCCTCCCTGTTTATTACTTTCCTTCATGGTGATCTGAAATTGAGGAATCCTCTCCACGCTTATACAGTACATCAGCAAAAGCAATTATTCCCTCTCTGATACCACCTCTCCGTTCCTCTGAGGCTCTCTGCGGTTCTTTTGCTCTTAAGCGCTAATTCAATTTACGTGCTGGTGTGAAATGTTGACTCGAAAGTTTGCGCACTTCAACCGTTCAGCATCCGATGCATACGTTGAGAAAAGTAATTATTCAGAATTCTTTGTGAGCCGTTTTCTTCATTTTCCCACTCGCCGCTGTGAGGAGCGTTCTGTGTGCGCTCTTCTCCGTGCTCCTACAAGATGAATCATTCTGGCTTGATGCTATTTTCTCAGCAGCATGCAATGAGCCCATCATTCAGAGGGAGCATCGTCTACATAGTGCCATGGCAACAAGCCACAGGCCTGCACGGCAACTTATGTGCTTCACAAAGGTTATACAAGAGGGTCATCCTCCTTTAGGGCCATGGAGAGAGAGAGAGAGAGAGAGAGAGAGAGAGGGAGAGAGAGAGAGAGAGAGAGCTGCAATATCACAACTGTCTACCTTTCTCCCCTTTTTCCTTCTTAACTCTCCTGCCAAATAAATTATTCTAAGACTGGCATGAGAATGTTTTGAAAATACTTTTTGGAGGTCACTGAGCGCATTGTGGTCGGGGATTGAGGGAGCATTAGGATAATATAATAAGATTATAAGGACGTGCATACCGATTTACATTACAAGCATTTACCTCAGCAGCATCATGCGCCATTCACAATTCAATTCCGATGCCTTTTAAATTACAGTTTGGTTCCTGAAGTTGAATTGAGGTTGCAAACAGGATGCAGGGAGTGGAAGTGAAATTAAAATTGAATTTGCTGCTTTTTAAGACTATATGGTTGTTACAGTTTAACCAGTGAGAAACGAGCCTCATAAGATGATGGCAGAAAGTGTTTAAGAATATAAAGGATTCACAGGACAAATTTCAATTTTGAGGTAGAAAAGTAAAATTTATTGACTGGTTTTAATTTGATCATTATGGATATTAAATGAAAGAACTGGGAACATAAGTTTCTCTTAAAACTTTTAAAATAATAATATATAATACGTCTAGCCATGAGGTCTTTTTAATTCAAGTTTGAATTAAAAAAGTTTTTTTCTTTTCTTTTTAAGAAACTAAGACTTTTATTCAGCAAGGATGCATTCAATTAATCAAAAGTTGCAGTAAAGACATCTATAATATTAAAAAAAAAAGATTTATATAAGAAATACTGTATTCCTTCAAGAATCCTGAAAAAAAAATTAGTTTTCACAAAATATTAAGCAGCTCAACAGTTTCTAATATATTATGAAAAGAGTTATTTTAAATTGTAATAATATTTTAATAATAATTGATAATGTTGTATTACTGTTTTACTGTATTGAGCATAAGTGACTTAAAGATAAAAATAATCTTTTGAACAGTAATATGTATTTATTATTTTATAATACATAATATAATTTAATAATATGATAATTTATAATATAACATGTAATATAATATAATTGTTTAATATATAAAAGACTGGGCAGGAGTGTATAGAGCTACATTTGATACAGTTGTGTGTGTTGAAAATAAAAATGTCTAATATTTGTTTAAATAAAATAAATCTAATTATCACAATACATTCAGGCACAAAATCTGAACAATCCAGTTACAGAACTTTATGCATTCTATTACATTTTATAAATTATTTAATTTTACAAACCACAGTTGACAAACATATCCCACAATCCTCTAATTTACTACAAATTAGTCCTCGAAACTGAGCCAGACAACATTAATCTGCTTACATGGTGGAAACCCTGTATCTGCCAGATCTGTGTTGTTGGAAAAACAACAACAAAAACAAAATAACAAAATTCTATTTTTCAGAAATTCAGAAATTTGCCCAACCCTGTGCCTTAGTCAGAAATGAAAAGATACTGCAGATGTTTTCATCCATTTCTAGCCTTAGTTGCGTGCTATTGCTATGTACAGCTGTACTTAGACTATCTTGGAAATTTGAAGACACTGTGAGAACATGAACATGAATATAGAGTGTCCTTGTATATATTATTCATAACTCACTTACCAATGCACTTTATGAAAAGATAAAAACCTGCATGGCTATTATATGTCTCCAGAAGGTTAGATGATAGCGTTTGCATGTTCAGCTTTTGGAAATGCACAGTAATAATGACATTTAGCAGTTTGCACTGTCTTAATGATGTCTTTATTCGCAATTGATCATTATTCAGTTGATACTACAGCAAAAATAACCATTAAAAGGCAGTTATGTGCTAAAACAAAGAAACAACAAAAAACATAAGGTATATCCATTTACATTTCGTCTACATAACGTTGCCAATGGCAGTGCAGCTGCAGGGCGACACATTCCTGCTCGACAGCCCCAGAAACCCTCCCATCAGCGCCGTCACAAAGAGCTGTGCTGTCTCTAATTAGAGGAAATGTACGGATCATTATCCCCTTGGCCAATTAGCATTATTTAAATCAGTCATTGCAATTGTCAGTCATTAATCAGCACGTACTGAGGACTTTCCGTCAAGCCTGTCAGCTCACATAGAGCTGATTTTTGTGGCCTTTATTGTCTACATCACACAATCACCTGACCCGGTCCAGAGCTCGGTTCTCGTGAATAGGGGCGACTAAAGCTAATTTCTCATTGTTCCTTTTGCTCGACTAAGAGTCTGGCTTTGAAAGCCTCTTTTATCTGAGAACGAGTCTTTGTTTGCAATGCTTTCAGAACTTGTGAAATCGTGAGTGGATTAAAGTTCCAAAGCTGAGTTTTGAGTAATGAACAGGAAAGATAAACCAATTATTCATTTTCTTGACAGCTTGAAATCTATAAAGAAGCGATTAGAGACATTTGAAAGTTTCTGCCCCTTGCATTGGTTTTATGTCAACTAATTTTTTCTCGCCATTCCAAAATAACACCTAGTTTTCATTATCACCATCAATAATTGAAATAGATTTTTCCCTCTTTTAAATCTCTCTTTTTGTTCCTGCTGGCGCTGTGTGTGCCGTCACAAAGCCTAATCCATAATGACTGACAAAATAGCAAGAAACTTAAATTTTGCAATTTACAAAACTAATACAGTACATAGATGATTATAGATCCAATTTAGAAAGGCTTTAAAATGTGTGATAGCCATATATAATTGCTGGTTCCTTCTCACATCTATACTGTACACTCTTAGAAAAAAGGTACAAAAGCCGTCACTGGGCAGTACCTTTCCAAAAGGTACCAACATATTGATTGCATACGTGGTACATTAGTGGCTTTTGCACCTTTTCAATGGGTAGTGTCCCAGTGACAGCTTTTGTACCTTTTTTGAGACTTTGCACACATATCCCCACTTTTACTCATCATTGGGGGTTCGGTCCCACAAAAGCTGAGGTCTTAAAATCACCTTTGGTACTGTATAATAGTAATACTGTACCTATCATATAAGAAAATCAAATCTTCTCATCTGAAACTTCAAAATCACTGTGAACATGATGAGCTCGTGCTGCTTTTTGGTCACAGTGTGCTCTTTTATTTCTTATGGAAAAATGAATTGGCCTATGGCAAAACGATGGAAATTGAATCCTGTGTGTGAAGCACAAGAGACTGGACAACATAATAGTATTACAGTATCAGGGCAAGAGCCAATGTGCATTGAGCCTAATGATTGAATTAGTTTGACCTGATTTTTTTTTTTCTCAAGGAAATACAGAAGAAATCTAGTTGTACAGGTGGAGGTACACTGTGTTTACCATCTAAGGGTTAATGCTACAATGAAGCAACATCAATAATACATCTGAGAGAGAATGAGTGAATTGAATTTACTTGTAGAAACAACTGGTATTATCGCAAATGAAATAAATAGTAACTTATAAAGTGAATTTACATGGCCAGCTCATAGGTTTGTGGAGCCTAGATGATATCATGTAAATTGGTCCCACTGGTATAAAAAATGTCATAACATTAAACCTGGCACTGCAAACATGACAAGCCATTTATTTTTTAAGAGAAAACACTAAACATAAGCACACTATACAAGGGTAGTTAAAAAAATAACACTGGCACATACTTTTTGTGTGTGTGTGTGTGTGTATATATATATATATATATATATATACATACACACACACAACAGACAAACAAACTTTTGGAATGATTAATATTTTTTAATTTTTTTTTCGTTTGTTTTTTGTTTTTTTGTGGAAAAACAGTGTTTTGTAAAAACAGTGATATTGAGAAATATTACAATTTTAAAAATATATATATATTTTTATTGTAATATATTTTAAAATGTATTATTATTACTATGATCAATGTTGAAAACGGTTCTTAAGACAGCTTCTTAATATTTTTTTGTAAATGGAGGTAACCCTTTTTCAGGATTCTTTGATTAACAGAAAGTGCAACAGAAAAAAAAAACATTTCTTTGAAACAGAAATTAGTAACATTATGAATGTTATTACTGTCACGTTTGATCAATTTAATGTATCCTTACTGAATAAAAATTTCTTTAAAAAAATAAAAATTGCACAATTGTTTCCAACATTGATAAAAATAAACGTTTGTTGTGCAGCAAATCAGCATATTAGAATGATTTCTGAAGGATAATGTGACACTGAAGACTTGAATAATGATGCTGAAAATTCAGCTTTGATCACAGTAATAAATTACATTTTAACATATATTACAATAGAACAATTATTTGAAACTGATGCAGTAATATTTCACAATATTACTGTTATCACATATTTCAGTGTGCATGTAGTCACTCACTAGCACTTACTACTCACTTACACTTACTAGCACTTACTACTCAATAATGAACACCAATTCATTTTGGTTGCTTTCATTTGTATGAATGTTCCTAAAAAATGTGCATGCATGGGGTAATCATGATAAATGCATATGTCTTCAACTACCTGACACCTATCTAATATTTCACTCATCAGGATGTACTGCTATATATAAACCTCCTCTGCTCTGATATCATTTATATAAAGGCTTCAGAATCACATTTGTATGAATGTAATCGTTTGACATTCAAGAAAGTCAGGTCCTGTATCATCGTGAAAATGAAAATATCATTGAGCTCCGACTTGTGTTTAATACATTACTATATGGCTTCTTTTTGGTATGCGTCATGCTGGATGAAAGTGTAATATTGACATGAGTCAGTCTTGACTAAAGGCAATAAAACACATCAATTTTTATCACCGGCTTAAAAGGAACCTCACCGTATGCTTAAAAATACTTTCCCTCGTACTGTACTGCTCCAAGACCGAATCGGAGGGTTCGATTTGAAAATTCATTGAAATAGTTGTGAGCATACAAAGTTCAGAGCCGATGTCTCTGAAGCAATCTCTTCAATTATGAATTATTCACCAGATATTATTCCAAAGGTCATCTTATAGTAATTAGTATCCTGCTGAAGACTAAACAGCCTCAAGGTACCTGATGGCCAGTTTAATTACAATTTAAAATGAGCATGCTGTTTGACACCCTCTATATGTTCAACCAGCGGCCTCTGCAGATGGTGCTTTGAAAACCAAGTGCGTCTCCAGTAAAGAAACATATTTGCAAAGTTAACAAGTGTTCTTGAAGCCGGATACGAATGAACAATAAGAAGGTGTGAGTCGCTTGCAAATGGCCACTTCAATCAATTTCCCATTTGGCGCATTGAGGCATTTTTCAGCATCACAGCGGCCCGTCTCGTAGCGTATTGTATTTGCAGCTTTTGCCAGGGACAAATTACAAATGGCTTGCTCTGTGATTCAATAGTAACTTTGTTATTTCTTTGTCACCGCGCCGGTTTAAACTCTCGCTCGCTCTGTCTTCCTGTATTCGCTTCTGATTCAAAAACCATTGCTGGATTTAAACGCTGGGTCAACACGCCAATGAGACATAAGCCACGCCGCTGCGCTGCCTTCGGCAACCCACTTGAGCAAAAGGAAAAAGCTTTGAGCCGGAGATCTTCAGCGGCGATGTGATGACCCCATCTAGATGTCCTTGATGAGATACTCTGTCTGTACACATAAGCCCTCTCTCGCCAGCCACGGTGTCACCGTGTAGTAACCTCAAATCCAGCAACTCTTTTAACTTCCGCGCTTAGATCGCCATATCCACTGGGACTTACCCGGAAACTCAGGTGGACTTTAGCCGCGCAATCAGTGTGGGCTGCTGCAGTGAAGTCTCTATCTACAAGTAAAGAACAAAACGGAAAATGGTTGAAGTCTAGCAGTCCCCCCTTTTGAGCTGCTACAACAAAACTGGGTTGATTAGCTCTATGCTAGCCAGTCATGTCTCATTCATCTAATAAAATGGCCATGGGGAATAATGCTGGGAAAGTGTGGAAGGGCTCGCTGCATGTGTGACTGCAAGACCCCATCCGTACCCTTTCGCCCATTACCTTTTCTCATGTTCCCCCATGCATATCAACCCATTGTCACAGCCACTTAGTGTCTCCACTTGCACTCTCTGGTCGCACACTCCAAAAACGCTAGGTTTATAGTTTCTGGATTTTACACTAAAGCAGTGGTTTTCAAAGCTGTCCTACAAGCACCCCTGCCCTGCACATTTTGTATGTCTCCCTTATCAGACACACC
>JAFVLL020026685.1:0-21943 GCA_021397915.2 Tor tambroides
GCAGGAGGGTTTTTTTTTTTTTTTTTTTTTTTCTTTCTACAAACTTTTTGGCACCTGGTTTATGACAGCACACTAGACACAGAAGGCAGACACTAGTACTCATCTGAGATCAGTATAGCTGCACACCTCTGGTGAAAGAGAAAGACACCCAGTCTGCATTCAACTGATCTGAAAACAGCTGAGCCGTGGCTCACCCAAGGGCACAGAACACAGCTGCTTTCACATTACAGGATGCATTTGCAGACTCTAACCTTTACTGTCAACATGAGCTTGCGACCGCAGTTCCCAGGTGTGGTGGTTGGAGTGGCTGTCATCACATTACCTCATTATGAGCATATCCATTCAGAGAGAAACTCAACTGAGATGAAATTACTGGGCGTCTGCTGAAAGCCACTGAATGTGATCATGAATGGTCTCAATGATCCATAGCATGTGCTCTAATGTAAAAGGCATATAAAGGTACAAACATATGATATTTAATCAGCTCTTGTGGAAGTAATTTTAGTGGATTTTTTAGGGTAGTTTTCCTAGAGTTCACACATGTTATAGTCGCAATACTTTTAGATGTAGTGTTAGGTCAAATTACTTATGCCAACAATCAATAGTTACATGACCTAGACAATTTTTACGTTAATAATTAAAAAAAAAAAAAAAAAAAGTTTGGGGTTTGTAAAATGTTTATTGTTTTTGAAATAAGTCTCTTTTGCTCACCAAGGCTGCATTTATTTGATTAAAAATAAATGAAAACAGTAATATTATGAAATTATTGCAATTTGAAATAACAGTTTTCTTTTAGGTACTCAAGTATTTCCGATTATAATCAATGTTGAAAACAGTTGGGCTCCTTAATATGTTTGTGGAAACCATAATACTTTTTTTTTTTTTTTAACAATTTACTGTCACAGTTGATCAATTTGATTGATCCTTGCTGAATAAAAATATTAATTAAAAAAAAAAAAAAAAAAAAAAAAAAATATATATATATATATATATATAAGTATTTAACTTACTTAACCCCACACTATGGATGGATGGATGGATGGATGGATAGATGGATAGATAGATAGATTTATAGATTTATAGATATACAGATTTTTATAGATTTAAAAATGGCAATCACTCACACCACCTGAAATATCCACGTATCCACTTCCTTATACAGTTCAATCAATTTAACATAAAAACCTCTGTCAGCTACATGTAGACAGACAGACAGAATGTATGTGAAACAGTTTGTGTGCTGTAAACACACTGACACACAGTACAGCAGTCTATGATAGTGGAGATCTGGCCTGTGATTGGCTCACACTAGTTCTGCCTCCCTGAGATCCTGTGCTATATAAAGACACAGAGGCTCTGTGTGCGGTTAGAGGAATGTAACTGTCCCAGCACCCTGCTCTTCTACCCCTCACACACACCTTACACACAATGGTGGATTTCTCTGAGAAGTACCTTGAAAGGTAGGGACCAAATGCTCCTATAAGTGTCTCCTCTGCTGCTCTGAGATTTCTCACAGTAATGAGAAGAGGGAAGGAGGGAGGTAAAAATAGAAAGCATGAGGTTACTTTAGAAGAGGGAAAAGATAAGGGTGACAGGAGTTCACATCTCCTGTGGTTCGTCTGACAGGGCATTTGGGAGAGCTTCATGTGAAGTGCTGATGTTTCAGCTTTTCTTTCTTTTAGATTTTGATGTTTAGAGGTTTAATGAACCTGAAAGTGGCTTTCCTATTTTGTGTTGGTTTAAATCTGTCTGTAAACTTGAGTGTGTTTTCTTTCCTGATGTTCTTCATATGAGATATTTTAAAGTGTCTCTGGACTGATTCAATGTGAATCTTATGAAATGTATCAAAAATATGTGAGGATCATATTTCACTCCAAAAACTATAAGTAAATAAAAGTAAATATATGTGTATTTATTTAGCTTACTTTTACTTTACTCTTACTCTTTTTTTTTAGTTAATTTATTTTAGACTTATTTTATCATTTATATATATATATATATATATATATATATATATATATATATATAAAATTTATTAAAATCCCCTTGTAGATACCATTACTGTAATGAAAAACTGCAATAATATGCTATTCAAATTAAGTATTTATACATCATTTATTTATACATATTTATACCTACCTTATTGATTTTTTTATATTTTAATGAAACAATTTGCATCATTTAAGTAATAAAAAAATCTAATTAGAATCAGAATAATGGTATATTAAGAACATTTATTATTATTGATTGATTGATTGATTGATTCACAAAACTTAAAAAAAAAAAAAAAAAAAAAAATTGAACATTAACTTTTAGACAACTTTTGTGTAACATGATAAAATTCCATATGGCTACTCTAAAGTTTCTTAGTTTTTAGTTGTGAGGTCCAGGAAATGGTCTCCATTAAGGCATTGAAGAAAAGGTGACATTAAAGTGATGGTGATACATGTACACAGTACTTAACAAGAGCGAATGTATTATGCACACAATACACGCACACAAAAGCACATTACTTGAACAAATATGACATCATTCGTAGCTAAACCAGTGTTTTGGTGCAGAAATCCAGCATTTTAGAAACAGGACTCCTATTTGGATATAAACCCACATCGCATTTGTCCTACCGCGAGTCATCACAATAGTTGTCACATTCTAAATGTCTTTCCCACAGCAAGAGTCCTGGTTTCACGGCCTGGAATAGCACTGAGCTCTATTATGTGCAGTAATATGAGCCGGGCAGAGAGGGAATTGGCATAGCCTGGAGATAATTGTGGCTTGCAACCATCTCCTCTCCTCCTCTATCTCTGGCTTACCCTGCAGGGCTGGCCATGGGGAAATGTCTGTCAACAGGCTCAGAGGAGCTGGATCAGAGCATCCTAATTTGATAAATTCCAGTGAGGGCGTGTCCTTCCTGCTGAGAGATTACAGGCCTGTGCCGTGAGGAGGCGTAGGAGCAGCTGCTTCTGCTTGATAATTAGCCCAATGTTTTTTCTCTAAATGAGGGGTCACGATCTCTCAAGCATGATAGACATTTGACTGCTGCCTCGCTCAAGCAATGCAGTCACGTTTAATGTCTTTTCCCACTGCAGATGTCCTGCTTACACAGCTTCTGACACAACTGGACATGCAACCAATCATGCGCTATGCCATATGGTGTCTGAAAAGTCTTAATTAAAGAGCTATGCAGTTCAAAAGTTTAAACTTGTAAATTAGTAGGAGAGGCCAACGTCCTCTGTGAGGTGAAAAAAAACGATTTGCGATCATGTTAACATGTTTCATTGTTTCAAAACCTTCACTTAAATGTATATTGTTGTTTAACTTTGATATATAACATTTGTCCAATACCTTCACCTAATTTTTTCAAGTCTGAGTTATGCTTTTGAAATTAATTTAATAGTTCTGTACATGTACTTTGTCAGCAATTGACTCACCTGTCTTTTTTGTAGCTTTAAAGGATAGAGCATGGCACTAGTAGTGGCAATGGGTTAAATTTCCTAACAATGCATGAACTGATAAAACTGAATGCAAGTAATTCACTTTAGAAAAAGCATAACCAAATGTGTAATGTAAAGAAATTTGACAAATTTGGTATTTAAAGGTTCACTCAAAAATGAAAATGTGCCGAACATTTACTCTCAGACCATCCAAGATGTAAATGAGTTTGTAGCATTCCATCACTTGCTCATCAATGGATACTCTGCAGTGAATGGGTGCCGTCAGCATGAGAGTTCAAACAGCTGATAAAAACATCACGATAATCCACAAGTAATCCACATGACTCCAGTCCATCAATTAACATCTTGTGAAGCAGTTTTAATTTCATTAATGAAAAATATATTCATCGTAATTTTCGTCAACTACATTTTTTTCACAGACGAAAATGAGACGATAACGAAATAAAAACTCTTTTTGAATGACAAAAACAATGACTAATATCTATTGACATTTTCATCAAGGGATAAAAATGAGAAAAAATGTTAGGGAGGGACGAGTAGTCAGTTTTAAAGGGGCAGCAGCCTAATTTAGTTACTGTTGTCTGTATCCTTATTGTTAATAAATCAACAAAAGAAAGAGGAAATCACTCACTGCTCTTTACTGAACCACTTAGTAGCTCTAATAAGGATAAATCTAAGTTTCATTTATGTCTGCTTAAAAGAATGAAGGATGTTGTATGCAAGTTGTTATAAAGAATGCATCTTATAGGCCCTATAACCATTGATATTTTATTGAAAAGAGGACCATGTTCTTGTTTCTTTATGAGAAGTGGTTTCATTTAATTTTGAGATAAAGACATGTTATGTGTCACAGGAGATCTGTGTCTATAAATTCTTAAAAATAAAGGTTCCAAAAGGGTGTTTTTGCAGTGATGCCATAGAAGAACCATTTTTGGTTCCCCAAAGAACCTTTCTGTGAACAGTTCCTAAAAGAACCATTTTGAAGAACATTTAAAAAATTTAAAGAACCTTTTTTGACTATAAAGAACCTTTTCTGCATTTGAAAGGTTCCATCGATGTTCAAGGTTCTTCATAGAACCACTCATGCCAATAAAGAACCTTTATTTTTAAGAGTGTACATGTTCAAACGTTAATATCATTCACATTACCAGGTTAATAGATGTTTTCTCCAGGAACATATGAGTTTGGAAATTTTAGAGAAATGCCAGCCTGATCTCACGGCAATTCGTACATATTTTACAAGGTGGCTAATTCGTACGAATTCGTATGACCTCACTCGTACAAATTCATACGATTTTTGCTAAATCGTACATATTTTACGAGTTGCCATTCGTATGAATTTGTACGAATGACCTACACCTAACCCCGCCCCTAAACCTATCCATCACTGGGGTTTAGACAAATCGTACAAAATCGTACGAGTGAGGTCGTACGAATTCGTACGAATTAGCCACCTCGTAAAATACGTACGAATTGCCGTGAGATAGCGTTGGAAATGCTTAATAAATGCATTACTCTGTAACTAAACCCCTTAGATTTTAGTATTTTCTACTGTATCCAAAGTAGATTTAGTAGACTAAAGTCTTATGATATTTAGTGGACTAGAACAAGACTGAGACTAAAACAATTCAGATGATTAAAATATGACTAAAACTAAATGGTATTTTAGTCAAAAGATTATGACTAAAACTAAATCAAAATTTGCTGTCAAAATTAACATTGTTGTGAAGCCAAAAGCTGTGTGTTTGTAAGAAAAAAAAAATCCATCATTAAGGTGTTTTTAATTCCAAACCAAGTCCTTTATATTGCTTTCTCCAGTGAAATATCAGGAGAGAAGTATGCACAGATCAAGCCTCCTTTACAAATGAAAACAGTCCAAAACAGTTCTAAACAAATATGCTGGTGGATTTTGATGTAAGAGGACAACAGGAAATGGACTTTTTCACTGGAGGAAGTGTTATTATGGATTATGGGCTCACATTTTGGCTAGAAGAGTGAGGATGCATAAAATATAATAAAAAAAAACATTTTTGGTTGAACTATTCCTTTAAATGAAACATCGCTGAGATCGCGATTTAGTCTCCTGGGCTATGAAAGAGCAATAAACCTGGCATGCAGTGTGTCTTATTTTCCTCTGGTGAAGCTCATCTTAGCCTGCACTCTCTACTCACATTTTTTTGGGAAATACTGTAACAGCACTGTTACTACGCTTGATCTTAGCCAAAAGGCCAAGTATGTGCTTGAGTATTTGAGTGATTTTTCAGTCCTCTTTCCTCCTCTTTTTATAGTTGAACTAATACTCTGTAGCACATTTTCGCTGGCGTGGTGTTTTTCTCGTGCAGGAGGGCAGGTAGACTGATGCCACATGGCCATTACTAACGGTGTTGCAAAGCAGTGTGGAATCTCAACACTGTGGCACTGAATGGCCAGAGGGTGTTTCCTTGGCCATGTGCATACAGACACACACACACACACACACACACACATACAGACACAGACAAACACACACACACACACACACACACACACACACACACACACACACACACACACACACACACACACACACACACACACACACACACACACACACACAGAGACACACACGCACACACACAGAGACAGACAGACAGGGGAATGCTCACTGAATATGGATTGTTAGCGCCCAAAAGAGAGACACTAAATATGATCTGGATACTAGATATCCCTTGACACCCTTTTCTACACCTGGCACACTTTATTTATCTTTACAAGAAAAGATTACAAGAAGGGTTAAATATGGTTGAATAAGTCTCTTTCTTATCTCTATCATGATAAACACATGATGTGTTGATGGTTGTTTCAAACATATTGGAGAAGTTTCCAACTTCTAAATTTAGTGTGACTGACTCAATTATGGTGAGATCAGAACTTTGTGGGTCATTTTATCTTGTAGGACACATTGTTCACAATATTTGCTAAAGGAAATTAATATTTTTCTACTGGCACACTAAAGAAAAAGATCTTAATAACCAACTTAAATGTATTTGTGAAGCACCTAATTTGTTTATCTAAATTTGTCTAAATATAGTAACATACGTAAATATCTTTATATATATTTCAATCTTTTGTTGTACTGTGTCAGTAGGAAATATCAGTTTACATTCCCAAACATTCCTTTTGCCATTAATTGTAATAATCCAGTGAGATTTTTGTATCCACAAGGAGTTCCTTGTGGGAAGTCGTGGCTTAATGGTTAGAGAGTCGGACTCGTAATCCAAAGGTTGCGAGTTCGAGTCTCGGACCGGTAGGGATTGTAGGTGGGGGGAGTGAATGTACAGCGCTCTCTCCCTCTCAATACAACGACTGAGGCTTGAGCAAGGCACCAAACCCCCAAGTGCTCCCCGGGTGCCGCAGCATAAAAGGCTGCCCACTGCTCTGGGTGTGTGTGTGTTCACTGCTGTTTGTGTGCACTTTGGAGTGTGTGTGTGTGTGCACCACACTTGGCTGTATGTCACATCACTTACACTTTTTCACTTACAACAACAGCCAGTGCTCCACACAGAGATCTGATCTCACCATCATCCAGTCTGTCTGGAATGACATGAAGAAACAGAAAAAACTGAGACAGAGTGAATCCAGAAGAACTGTGGCAATTTTTAAGTGGTTAAACTGGTGGTGTCACAAATCTCTCCCAAATATAGTGTTGATAATGATCATGTCCAGTAGGTGGCAGCATTGCATTTAATGTCACTCTCAGAGGCTTACAAAACCTATCGATTTGAATGAGGACAAACTCAGTCTTATGTCACTGTCTACATTAGATATAGACTCAAAGGGCTGTTCTTTGACCAGTTTTTCTGGTGTTTGCATTTGTCTGTTTTCGTCAAAGCTACACAGCTTATAAGTTCGCAGTGAAACCTGACCTGGATCATAAAATGTTTCATTACACTTCTAAATATTTTCCAGGGCCCATAAACTGATGAGAATCTTTCCTCTTGTGCGTATGATCCAACACTCTCCTTCTCAGACCTTCTCATTTTAAGCCAGCTCTCCCACTGGAAGTTAAAAATAAATCAGTCTGACACATTCCTATTGGCCAACTTTCACTTATTCCTTGTAAAAGCTCTATTTTTGTACAAAGAGAGCTTTAGAATGAAATATCTTGTGATTTATTTGTTTCTTCTACTCCGTTTCTTTCGCAAGTGGGGAAAGTTTGACATACAAACTTGCAGTCGATCGGAATCCATCCAAAATACTGCATTATTTGGCATTTTCAATGTTTTGATAGCTGTTTGAAATCTAAGTCATGTGTGTGAGTCAGTTTATCTCCCAAAAAGCTTGATGATTTCAGCAGTTATGATGTTATCTGAGCAGACCCTGGGGGGGTTTCAATTCTGAGCGCTTTCACATTCTTATGCCCTGCCAGAGAATTCAAAATAATAATAAAAAAAATGTTTCAGTAAATGTCTTTGTCAAACGTCACACATCTTAATATAAAACATATTTGACTGTAAGTTTTTAGATAATAGTTTAAAAATGACAGAATAAAGTTGTATAAATATTGTATTCTCATTGAAGTTCTACAGCAGAACTGTGTGCATTTATTCTTCCCAGTTAACTAAATCTGACAAAACTTTCTTTTGGCATCATCTTCAAAGGTTAACACCAGCCATAAATGATGTATTAAATAAGGAAAACTTTCCTGTAATTAATTATATGAATCTACAAAGGGTTATGTCCACAAATCTAACTTATAGGTAGCATTTGGACTCATCAATAACTGGCATAGAGTTTTCATAGCTTTTAAAATAGCTTTGTCGCCTTCTTTCTCAAACATCTGGTGTGAGGAACTTCCTTTCAGTTAGTCACACCACGGCTGACTAATGTTTCATCATCTCATTTCCCATCTTGCCGAGCTGATTGGATACTCAGATACTAACAGCCTTAGCTTTGGAACATGGGGGGTACTTATAGTTTAAATTAAACTACTTGAATTCTGTAATCCTGATGTATGACCTTTTCACTCAGGACTTGTGTTGTACTTTTACTTGGAAAGAGAAGAGCCTGGTGTTGTATTTTGGCCGGCATTGTCACCAGCTAGCCCTCTTTAAAGAAGGGGAATTTTTAGCAGCTCCGGCCTACAGGGCAACATAATATGTCATAAATAGTTGCAGACTTCCTTTTTCCTGTTGAGGCTCATCTAAGCATTCCGTCATCATAGCCAGAGGAGTGAAACATTTTTGGTAATATTATTAGCCAGCGGTTATTACAGAATTTGACTTATTTCTACTGTTGCACTGCAAAGGCTGTTTCTGTGTTCATGCTGTTGAAGCAAATCACTGTATAACCAATTATTACTTCCATAAATACCGTATTATTGCCATAATGAATCACAATTGATCAAAAGTGACAGTAAAGTCATTTGCTTGGTTAGAAAATAACTCTGCTGAATTTGTTTTCAAATAAATTCTTTTGAACTTCATCAGAGAATCCTGAAAAATGATATCAGTTTCCAGAATAAAATAAAAGAAAATGAATTAATTAAATCTTTCTTGAGCAGCAAATCATCATTAGAATGATTTCTGAAGGATCATGTGACACTGAAGACTGGAGTAATGATGCTGAAAATTCAGGTTTGATCACAGGAATAAATTACATTTTACAATATATTTACATAGAAAACAATTATTTTGAATTGTTAAAATATTTCACAGTTTACTGTTTAAAGGCAGCCATGGTGAGCAGCAGAAACTTCCTTCAAAAACATTAAAAAACCCACAAAACAATAACAACTTTGAACAGTAGTCTATCTACAGATGTAAAAGATTTTTAACATTAAAAATGTAACATTAAATTCTGTTTAGCTAAGTTGTTATACAACAGCTGATATACACTGTCTCAGAGCATCAAGTTCCTATGTAGCTCTTTAACCTTAAACAGCTGAATAGTTATACTGATGTACTATGTTACATGGCAGAATAATTGTTTATTGGGTATTTGAATTATAGAAACTTCATGTTGTGTCTAACAACACCTCATGCCTATTGTACAATCATGGACAGCAGGAACACTCAGTGTGTGCTTTAAGTGGGAACAATGGCCTTGGGATGGCCAAAAATGGGATTCAGCTTCTTTTTTTGGTACTGTCATCAGCCTGTGCCTGCATTACGAAAGGCCAAATGGAGCTGATGAGGGCAGAGGATCTGCAAAGCCACAGTGGAAATCAGTGGGCGGAAATTGTGCGAAGCCTGTTCTTGTGGAAGAGGTACGTGAGGTCAGGCAGAGGGAGGACGGGCATCTGGAGGTTCTGGAGCTCAGCGCGCATCTCCTGAGACGTGGATCCAGGGGTGAACAGTCAGGTTTTTGGAGATTTGGAGATGCAGCTGCACTCCACAGTGTTCCCCGGGGCCCATCGGCCCTAGGTTAGGGCCTCCGGGACTCCCGGTGGCACCTGAACAGCGGAGCGATGGTATGGAGAGTGGCACAACCCTCCCTTCACTCATCCTCTCGCTCAGACGCAAGACTGGCGAGAAGGAAGAGGGATTGACAAGAAGCAGAAAGAGTTTCTCAAAACGGATCCGGGAACTTCAAACGTACTCTCAACTTTGATAACTGCGGATTGAGGAAAACATGTACGACGGAAGAATTTTGTATTGGTTACTGCACTGACGATCTGATTTGGATTTATGGGGTTGTGTTTTCCATGACTGCGATTTGATCTGTTGGTTTGTTTATGACCTGCAGAACTCAACTCTTTTCATTCTGTGCGTTTTTGTGCAGGGCCAAAGACATGAAGAACCGACTCGCTTTCCTGAGGAGGAGGAATGAATCTCCCGGAAGCACCCCAGTCGGCAAGCTCGACAAATCTTTGAAGTCTGTCAAGTAAGCATGTGTGTGTTTGTGTGTTTGTGTGTGTGTGTGTGTGTGTGTGTGTGTGTGTGTGTGTGTGTGTTTGTGATGTCCGCCTGCTTCCTGGGTAATGATCCAGCTGGTGGCTCTCTGCTCGTGTGTGGGATGAAAGAGACAGACACACTGAGAAAGGTCTAAAAAGTTGTCTTTTAGATGAATACATTACCTTTTTTTGCAGTAAATACTATAGTTTAACATGCATGTATAACCCTTTGATTTAGTGTTTCCCCAAAATAAATGATTTCATTTGAGAAAGTTACTGTTATCTGTACTGCAAAAGTAAAGACAGATGGTAGTAAGAGATATTACATATTTCATAGACACATGGTTTAGCAGCACTTTGTCACAGGGTTATCTAAAACTAAAACACATTTCGTTACTTAACAAAATGTTAACCGAAAATAAAATATAAAAATGTAACATTTTATTTCAGTTTGTTGCTAAGAAATAAAAATTGAAATAAAAAACTATATTAAAAAAAACTAAAAATGACAAAAGCACACAACAAAATTACTAAAATTTTAACTTGCTGCAAAAACGTTTATATTGCAGAGATGAGTGATATTGTTAGTATAAGCATTTTAAGTGTATTCAGATATACATGAACTGCAGAATATAAAAAGTTTAATGGAACAGATCTACAAATCAATGCACAGAAGTTGAAAGTAGGTCAGACTAAAAATTACAGTTGCAAAGCGCAGATCTTTAAGCACACTCTATGTTCTGATTGATGGTTTTATGATAAATAACAGTCTCCTGTTAGATACAGTTTCCTTATTTGGCAGTGTCACAGTAAGTGTTAAAGCTGCAGACTGTAGGTGCTGAGTTTAAACAGACAATGAAGGCAAGAATGAGTCTTTGAGAGAACCTGTAGGCGGAGCCTCCAGCTGACACCTAATCCTATTGGTGCTGCCTGATCCCACCTCCTCCTCTACACAGTGAGAAGTATAAAAGAGGCCATCCAAGAGAGACTTACTCAGACTCTCACACTCTGACAGACGCTCACACACACACTCGAGTGAGAGAAGGGCAGAGCTTCGAATGGGTCATACAATGAGAAACCTGACAGAGATGGGTTTGCTGAAAAATCGTTCTGCATTTATTTGCAGGCCCACACCAGAAGAGGCAATGAAGTGGGGTGAATCTTTGGACAAGCTGCTCATCCACAAATGTAAGACATATTCTCTTTGTCACTTCCTTTCCTCATGTATATAATGAACTTCTTGTATTGGATGTATTTGATGAATTCCATTGGCTTGGCTTGAATCCACAAGGATGATGACTGCATTGTTGCATTGTGTTAAGCATGCATGCTTTGACTTCCTGCTCTGAGTCACTGAATGAACGGTCTGTTGAACATGGTCAATGGTCTCATAGTAATCCCAGATGAACTGTGTCCTATATCCGTATGGAGACAGAGAAAGACCACATTTTAAAGCACTTAGACAGTAGCCCACCATCCATATCTTGATTTTTAATCAAATTCATTTGTTTTGTGACGTTGAAAGTGCTTGTGATGCAATTAGATCCTGAGATTTGAGGCAGGAGATGTCTTTATCTGCAGCGATTGTTTCCCTCATATGAAAACCTGAGAGCATGCACATGCTGTTATCAGCAGGCTCTTATGAGAACGGAAAGGTGATTGCGTGCTTTGGGACGGGGCCACACTTCCTTCTATTTTAGTACTGGGCGCCTTTAGAGCTGAAAGGAAATCTAAAAAATGTGTGCAATGCTACTGTATAAGGAAGTCACTGTGATGCATGTGCTGTAAAACAATCATAAGCAGAATTATTTGTATTTTTTTTTTCTTCTGTATTGCATAAAATATAGCTACTTCACTAGTACTGCTGGTTATATAAAGATGATCTAAAATCAGTGCAAATATATTATCATTTTGCTGCAGTGCTTACCTTCTTGTGCTTGGCAGCTACAGCAGCCTTCAGTACAAATAATGTGAGGGTTTGAATTTCAAGTCAAGTCCCTAAAAGTGAGTCAGGAACTTAATTAAAATAAGAAATGCTGAAAAATAATAATAGAATAATCATGAAAATGTTTCATGGCGCCCAGAACATGGCAGCGGGAGTCTCGGAGGAGAACAAATGTAATTAAATCGTTGGTTGGAGTCGTGTTCTCATGTTTATGCGCTAAGTAGTGACTCAGGATTTGGCGCTCAGCGCAGCCTCTTCAGTGAAGGCTGCCGTTGCCATGGTTCTCTGTTTATCCATCCAATAACATCTCCCCTTTTCTGCCTCTTTATTTTTTCCCTCTCCCTCATCAGATGGACTGGCGGCGTTTAGAGCTTTCTTGCGCACAGAGTTTAGTGAAGAGAATCTGGATTTCTGGCTGGCCTGCGAGGATTACAAGAAGATTAAATCACAGTCCAAGATGGCATCGAAAGCTAAGAAAATCTTTGCGGAATTCATTGCCATCCAGTCCTGTAAGGAGGTGAGCATGAAGTCTCATATTTAGTTCAAATTTTACAGAAAAGTGAACACCTGACACTAAAAGTCACCCCAGATATTAGTTGGGAGTTGAGAAAGTTGAGTACCACTTGCTGCGTATAAACAATGCCACCATTCTGTATTTAGCAGCGTAAAAAAGGCTGGAAATGTTCTTAAAATAATCTGCTTTGTGTTATGAGCCTGAAAAATTGGTCAAAGAAGCAGCCATGGAGGATATGATGTCATGCCTGACTAATGGTCTCCCTCTTGGCCGCACAAAACACAGCAGATAGCATGAGTGCATGTTTTCATTTTGCAAACTTGGAAAGCAGTTTGGAAAATCAAAATGAGATGAGCAGCAGGACCTCGCAGCAATTTCGAGCAGTAAAGCTAAAGAAGGCTGAGCTTTGTGTAACCAGATCTTTGACTTTCAGTGTAAAGATTTCAGCTTATTCTTGCTACTCAGTTAGACTGGAAGAGACCATCTTACCAACATGTTCAACAACCAACCACTTTTTTTTTTTTTTTTTTTTTTTTTTTATGTGCCATTTAGGAGCAAGTTTAAATATAATTTATTTATATATAATATTGTTTCTCAATTGGTTTTAGTTTCAGGACCCTGACTTTTCAATGAACACTAAACGGCAACCTACAGTATCACAATAACCAAACATTGGGCAACCATAATAGTTTTTGTGCCAATCTTCATGAATCATTATAAAGAAAATGTCATAGAAACCAACAAAGTTGTGATTAAGTCTCCATGACTTATCAGAATTTCCACAAATAGTAAGCACTAAGTATTTCATAGTCAAGGTAAACATGCCTTTTTTCCATGTGGAATATAAAAACACTTGGATGATGCATGAAGTCAGTTTTATTACATTGGAAGGAGTGATTTGCCATTTGTGTGCAATATACATTAGACCAAGGGTGTCCAATTCTGCTCCCGGAGGGCCATTTTCCTGCTGAGTTTAGCTCCAACACACCTGCCTAGAAGTTTGTAGTGATCCTGAAGACCTTGATTAATGGGTTCAGCTGTGTTTAATTAGGGATACAGCTGAACGCTGCTGGAAGGTGGCCCTCCTGGAGCACGAGGTCTATAGACGGTCCATAAATGGACTGGGGGAAATCCGTAAACATGCTTTCTGGATAAACTGTCTGTAACCTAGATGTAGCATGAATTAAAACTTCTGTTGACTTGGAAGTAATGGTTTTTTGTTTGTCTTCCAGGTGAATTTGGATTCCTACACCAGGGAACATACTAAAGAAAACTTGCAAAACATCAATCGCTCTTGCTTCGACCTTGCCCAGAGGAGGATATATGGCCTGATGGAGAAAGACTCATACCCTCGATTTCTGCGATCAGAACTCTACATGGACTTAGTGAATCAAAAGAAACCCAGCACCACATCGACATCATCCTCCTCCTAAGATGACAGAGAGAGAAAGCGAGACTATAAAAAGTAGCATTGGAGAGGTTTCTTTCACTTAGCATTTCATTCTCATCAGCCATTCTATCTGTTAATGTGATGAAAAGACAGTGAGTGGAGAAATGCACAAGGCTTCGTTTACAAGAGGTGAAAAATAGAGGAAAAGGTAGGGTGACTTGACCTAATGGCGCTGGACGAGTGGGGCACCACCATGCTGAATAATGCTGGTTATTCCCGTTTGATTTTTGTTATTTAACTGGTTTTCCAAGTGTACTGGAGACAAAAGAGGCGATTATTGCCTCTTTAACACTAAGACAGCTGGGTACTGTTTAGCATGTTTCTCTTCTTCTGCTCGAGCACTGCACCTCTCTCTGTTCTCCATGTCATGATGACTTTCCTGGACATTTCAGAAATGTTTTGTCCCTACGGGGTCAGACATCTGGCTGGCGCTTAGAAGACATTGATCATGCACTTATCGCTCAGTGGTGTTCCTGTGAACCTTCCTCCATGTCCGTCGACTCCATATCACATGAAGGGGCGCGAAAAATGCTGGCACAACCCTAATTTAATACACATTTCATAAAGAAACATACAAACGCTCTAGAGGAATGGACCAAACTGCACCTGAAGACTGGAGCATTTCGCTCTGAGCTTGAAATGGACTGTCATTGGTTTCGAAAGACTATAAAAAAACATGCTTGGCTGCGTATGTAAAGCCAATAAGCCATTCGTTGTAGCTCCACATTAAGAATGGAAGAGTCAGTATTCTCAGGACATTATGGCACTCAACTATGAAGCTTCCAGACCTACTTAACCTTCTGTTTCTACACCTAAAATGTTGTTTTTCCGGACTTTAGGTTTAATCATGAACTCTATATTTAATAGTGCACAAGGTCAGTTAGGATCTTTCCCTATATTTGTTAATAAGACGACATGTTTTACCAATACAAAAAAAAATGTAGTTATTTATTTAGAGGTTTCACTGGTTGCTTTGTTCATTGCACTTAGCTGAATTTCCCTTTTCCACTTTGATCCAGGTCCACAGCTGCCCTGATGTAAGTGCAATACGTTTATTTTTATTTGTTGACTTATCTTATGGATAAGTTTACCTTTTTTATGGAAAAGACAATAGATTGAGCTCTGTATTAATTTTATTGTAAGTTACAGGTAATGTTAGAATTACATTAGTACACAAATTATTGTAACTGTGTTTCCCTGGCAGCAGGCAGCCGGGTTAGTGGATGTGTGTGTATATATAATTCTTAAGAAAAAAATGATTAAAAAGAGAAAAACACACAAGGTTTTGTGGGTGTACCATGAGGCGTTGCTGTATCTATGTAAATATGTGAACCTTAAAGCTATAAAATGACATGTATTGTTATAAATCGGGGCGGAGCAGGTATGGTCGTCCTCTGCCATGGACGTACACTGCTTGTAAGTAATTTTATGAAATGTATTTTATCATTTTCACTGTTTACAATTCCAACGCATCTCTTAAGATAGCAAGTGCAAAAGAAAATAGAGATTTTAAAAAGCCAGTGTCATTGCAAAACACAAATAAAACATTTAGATGGTAAAATTAGACAACATTGCCTCCTGCCTCTCTCTTATTATTCTTATTCTTATTCTTATTATTATTTATTTTTATTTTTTTTGCATTTTTACACAATATTGCATTTTTTTTTTTTTTAGCATTGCTGGATTTTTTTTTTTTTTTTTTATATATAAAACTTGTAAAGGGGTGAATTTTTATTTCACTCTCCAAAGAAGGAAATACAAAATCATATTTTCCTTCAAGAAAATTAAGCCTATATATATATATATATATATATATTTTTTTTTTTCTTGCCATTATTTTCATAACAGTTTAGGCCCTTATTTTATTTTCAAATATTCATTATGGAACATTTCACTACTGAAAAAACTAAACAAAAAAACAACAAAAAGCAACAACAACAAAAACCAAACAAACAAAAAATTTAAATAATCTGGATGCATTACAATGAGATTTTTCTTTATGGTAATTTTATCTTGAAAACACAATGTCCCAGAATATAACCCTGCTAAATGTTGTGGTTTTGGGACTACCACTGAGATGAACAGGTAATGGGATGTCTGCAAAAGATCTAGAATAGTCTTGAGCTAGACATGTTTTATATTTGATTTCAGGATTCCTATTTATTTCATAACTTTCCTCTTTGTAATATTCATGAAACCATTTTTCTCTGGATTTCCTGTCTTTTAGAACTAAGGATCAAACAAATCCCAGGAGAATGTGTTGTTTTCAAAGAGATCTTTGTGAATGAGCTTTAATGTAAGGTTTGCCTCTCTTGCAGTCTCAACACTGCAAATAGCAGCAATTGAGTGACCTCTTCAGTGAGTTGCTAGGGAAATATTGGCTCTCCTGCCAGCCGCCACTGAGAACCCGTGGCCCTTGATCGCTGCAAGCGGCTCTGCCAACCCAACAAGGGCACTTTATCAGAATGAGCGTCACCATAGTCATGGCCACCTGGCAGATCTGAATGCTCTCATGAGCAGCTGTCTGCTCTTCAGTCACTGAAAAAAACAAAACAAAAAAAAAACAAACAAACAGAAAATTCAGATAGGGACCAAAACAAAATTGTGTTTCTCTTCTGATTTATTTGCTTTTAAATAATATAATTAGTGTAATGTGCAATTTACTTAAATTATGTGGGGTGAATGTGAACCAATCATGTACTCAAAAATTATTTTTGCTGTTGATGTCACTTACACTCCTGTTCCCAGCATGCTTTGAATGTGACTTAATGGAGGGAATAAAACTGTTGATATTTCACATTTTTGAGCAGTATGAGAAAAGAGAGAGACTAGATAGTGTTAATGTTGAATACTTTTGGGATTTGGGACTTTCGGTTGCAATGGGTTACCATCGTGGTGAGGAGCGGAGCATTTTCTTGTTATTGCTATTAAAATTAATTAATAAAATAATGTAAATCATTAATTAAAGTTAAAAATTCTAGCTAATACAATATAATCTAAATTTTGATTACATGTTATTAGTTAGCTGAATATACTAATTGAGTTATATCAGCTGATGTACTTAAATGTGTTTTAATGACGTTTAAGTTTAGTGTAAAAAATATTGTGCAAACGTAATGCATAAACATAATGTGTGAACATTTCTGTAGCTCAAACAGTAGAGCATAGGTATAGTAACACCAAAGTCATTGGTTTGATTCTCAAGAAATATATCAAACTAATGAAATCTATACCTTGAAATGTAAATTGCATAGGATAAAAGCTGACCTGTGGGAGTGTGGCCTGGTTACTTAAATCACTGTAGTTTTATTTAATTATGACAATTATCCCATATCTCCTTATTTTGCAATGGCTACTGGAAGGTGAATGATATCTTGGTTTTACCCCTTGGGTGGATGGTTATTAACAGGTCTCTCTGTTGCCAAATGCACAGGAAAATCCAGTCTGTAGCTGATTAGTATCAGGTTCTCCCATTTGGGTTACCTGGGTCACTGGCCACCTTCCAAATACTGCCTCCCCATCATAGATGTTGGCAGTTATGGGATGACCAGATGGTGGGACACTGGCTAATAGTCCCTCTGGTAACTTGTTGCCAAACCGTTTGCCTACCTGAACAAATGCTGCTGCCAGAAGCAGAGCAATTGGGGCCCTAACCTCTTGTCTTCATGGCAGATGAAGCCTTCCCTGCCATGAAGAGACCCTGCTCAGGTATCACCCAATCCAGTATACAGTTCAGCTCCAGACTTTTATGAGCAAGACTGTTTTAGAATGAGCCTTGCCAATGCAGAATACTGTGTGAAGGCCACCCATGATCTAGAAATCATGCTGTGGAGGACAACAAGCACTGTGAGGGATCTGCTAACCAATGTTAGTGATGGAGAAGCCTCTACTTTGCAGAACATCAGCAGAGCATCAGCTATACCCTGCTTACCTTCTCTTCTTGGCTGCACTGGGTCTCAAACTTAGTTCTTTCACAGAACATTGCCTTACCTTATCTGTTTTTTTTTTTTTTTTAAATAAACTACAGGTCAACAGAAAAGTGCTCTTCCTCTAGCCTCCATAACTCCATGTTGTCTGATTAGATGCTGAGTGATTCTGCGTTGTTGCTTGCAGGGTCTGCTATCTATGTCCCATGCTACATATCATGGGAGTTTATATACTTTGTAAATTCCTCCACTAAGCATACGCAGCCCATAGCCTGACAGTTGAATTAGAGTCATATTTAACACTGGGTTTTCTTTTAAACACCAGAAAATTTGAATTTGATCCTTTAGGCAATGAGTCCTTACATTGCTTAAGATAAAAAGCAATGTTCAAGAGTTGTGAATTCATGCAACTTTATCATCGCTGTTTATCATATTGAACAATTGTGAAAGCCCTGTGGTATGTAATGCTGCGTTCACGCCATGTCGTAATTACCGTAATTCCGAGATGACAACACGTGATGTTCAACTCGGTGCTATTCACGTCCTAGGACTGGGGATTATCAGTTTCTATAGCGACAGTCAACAAAATGAACTCGCGTGAAAGAATGTGGAGAACAACAACAAAACAGTATAACACTTACATAATATGTTTTCATATTATAGTACATTATAGTTTCTATACAGTATATGCGTCTATTTTCCTCTTTTTTAGAGCAGTAATAGCTTTCCTTGAAAGCGCCGCCATTTTTCCTCTGGTTCCGCGTGAGGTGCAGCGGTCACATGGTACAAGCCGTAGCTCTCAGAAAGCTCCCAGTTCACAAGTTGAAATTACGAGTTCTGTGAGGACGTGAACACTTTTTACAAGTTGGTATCTCGTAATTACGGTAATTACAATATGGTGTGAACACACTTTTAGTCGACTCAAAATTTAATACTTCCAGACTGTCACTATCACCAGTTGGAGAGCCCTGGTTGTCCACTAGAGGGCACTGCACCCTAGACTACTGTCACTCTGTCATGGACTTCATTCTCCATAATCCTTTGACTCATCAGCACTCATTGTTTTCACCTGTTTCTCATTAACTCTGTTTGCTCACCCTATATAGACCTGGTTCATTCAGTTATTAATGGCGAAGTCTTGCACGTGCCTCTGGAGGTTGAGGAGGACATTACCCCTAAACATTTTTTTTCAGTAGACGGAAAGCTCCAGTGGCCAAGGAGCTTGAACGTCCACGGATTCCAGCATGCCCTACACTGCGGATTGAGAGCCCAGTGTTTGTCTTCCACTCCTGAGCCTCTCTACAAAATGGCCACCAATCCTGAGCCTCATCAAAACATAGCTGCCATTCCAGAGCCTCAGTCCATCATGGCTGCCACACCAGAGTCCACAACCATCATGGTCACCATGCCAGAGCCTCCAGCCATGTATGATTGCCACACCAGAGTCTCCAGACATCATCAGAGTCCATCCAGCCTTCAGTGTTTCTTGATGTCATGAACTTCGCATCTGAGGCTACAAGGGTGATTCTTGGGCATTTGAGACTGGTTTCCAGTTTGGAGGGCACACCGCTTGCGTAGGTACGAACAGCTGGTATCTCTGCAGTGGTACAAAGTCTGGGTGTCTCAGAGGTGGTCCCACTGTGTACCATTCTGTGTGTTTGGGCCGCACACTGCTCTCCAACCCATGACTTGGAGCCATAGACCACTCAAGCCCCAGAGCTCAGTCCTGTGTTGGTGCCAACCTGTAAGTTCCCTGCCTGTCCTGTCTCGACCACTGAAGTCATTCTTGAGCTTCCTGCCTGTCTTGTTTTGACCACAGTAGTCACTTGTGGACTCTCTGTCTGTCCTGATATGACCATGGAGGTCGTCCCAGAATTCTCTGTCAGTCCTGTTGCAACCATGGAGGTTGTGTCTGAACCCTCTGACTGTCCTGTCATGACCATGGAGGCTGTCTCTGATATCTCTGCTTGCCCTGTCATGGCGAAGAAGGCCATCTATGAGTTCTTAGCCTATCCCATTATGGCTAAGGAAGCCATCTCTGAGCTCTTTGCCTGTCCTGACATGACCACGGAGGTTATCCCTGAACTCTCTGCCTATCCTGTTACGGTCACAGTGGCTGTTTCTAACCTAAATCTGTGCAGTCTGGCTCCGCCAGCCCTGCCTTTGCTTCTAACTCTTCTCTGGCCACTCGCCCAGCTTGTACCACCCTAGTCTCCTGCCCAGCCTGCACCGCCCTGGCCCCCTATCCAACTTCAGTTTCCTACTCTGCCTTGTCTCCAGTTCTTCTTCCACTTCATGGACCTGGGTCACCACCCTAAACCCCCTGGTCTGCCTCAGCTCCCTCCTGGACTTCTCAGTCTCTTTAACCCTGTTTGCTCACCCCATATAAGCCTGGTTCATTCAGTCATTAATGGCTCTGTTGCATTTCTAAGCCTTGTATCCTGGTTCCCCCATGTCTTAGTTCCTGGTTTTGATTCTCTGCCTGTTAACCTGGATTTCTCCGTTAATCTCAGCCCTGACATTATGTCAGGGATTCCCCCTGACAGCCTTGTCTGTCCTGTCATTGTTTAGAGTTTCTATGTTTGTTTTGTGTTTGAGCACATGGCTCTGTCTTTGTTGTTGTCAGCCATGTGCTACTCCTGTCCTGCCTCCGTGTTACTTGTTGCCACGCCCCCTTGTTTAGTCCTCGTTTGTCTGAGTATTGTCACCTGCCCCTCATGTCTCTGAGCTCGTTTGTCTGAGTTCTGTCACCTGTCCCTCTTGTTCTCTCTTGTTTGTCTGAGTGTTGTCACCTGTTCCTCATGTTCTCCTGTCCCTTTATATTGTTCTTCCTTTCCCTCTTGTTTGGCCAGTTCGTTGTGCAACGTCAGTGTTTGCTTGCTTTGTCTAACTAGTCCTGTGATACTGCTTATTCCCTACCTAGTTGTTTGTAGATTTTGTCTCTCGTCTGTCCCTAGTCTGGTCTCGTCTTGTCCTGTCCTGTCCAGCAGATTGGGCAAAGAGTCCCCTCCCTGGGTCTGCCATGCTGCTAGGCCTGTGCCAAGCCTGTGACATCACTAGTGTGGAGTGGAGTAGTATGGAGTGTTTGGCCACTGCTGCTTAACCTTCGGCCTCCGGCTTTGCTGCCTTCTCTGCCCTCTGGCGGTCTGCCTTTCTGGACTGGACTCTGTGGCCGCTCACCTAGGCCACCTGTCATCAGTCGTTCCCTGCCTATTGTCTGGACTGTGTTCTCTCCCCTCCTCACCATCTCTTGTCCTGTCTGCTGTTTATTAATAAACTGTCAACTCTTATCCTGCTTTTGAGTCCTCTCTCCTAGAAACCCTGACACATTAGCCTTGGTTTGGATTGTCTGTTTGTGTATGACCTTTTCCTGTTTTTGGACTATGTTTGTGAATTACCCCTTCAATAAATACTGCATTTGAATGCTCAATCTTGATGTCTCTGTGCAGCTCATGACACAGATGACCATCTCACTGACTATGATAAATGATGTCACTAGTTGTATGTGTGTTCAGACCACTTCACTTTCTTACTAATCACACAGGCTTCTGTGTCTATTGTGCAGTGTGAAATAGTCTTCATCATACAAAGCACAAATTTATTTCCTTGGAATGTGGCCATTGGATAATAAATTCTATATATAAATTCAACAAATTCTGTATATTTTAGACAGTGCTACCTGTTCTACACAGAACAAAATTATAAACGCAACACTTTTGTTTTTGCCCCCATTTTTCATGAGCTGAACTCAAAGATCTAAGACTTTTTCTATGTACACA
>JAFVLL020026687.1:0-21467 GCA_021397915.2 Tor tambroides
TGCTGTTTATCGCAGTAGATAGGACCTTCGAACCAGAAAGACACAGCTTACATTTGACTAAAATGTTTTTGTCTTTATGCTCAACTAAAGTGAAATAATGAGCATATTTCCACTTTGAGAAACTCGTCTTGCTCTCGCCTTGACTCGCCATGACCGCCGCACATACTTGAATAAACGCAAACACGCCCACTGTGCGTCGTCTTCTTCCCACAATGCGTCGCCGCTGTAAAGAGGTTAGGCTGTAGGCTACACTTCAGCCAAAATGAATTAATTAAAAAAAAAGTAACGGACAAACGCACCATATTGTAATGGTAACGGAGTTATTTTATTTAAAAAGTAATGTGTTAGAATACTAGTTACTGTCAAAAGTAACTGCGTTACAGTAACGCGTTACTAGTAACGCGTTATTGCCCAACACTGGTCACAAGCATGAAACGGCGTTCTAAAAACACGGTGCTCAAGTCAAATAAAGTTTAAAAAAAGAGACCTTAAGTTTTATTCCAAATTTCCACTGCCTCGTCTTTCAAAGCAAAAACACTTTCTGTGTGATTTGTGAATGCCTTTTAAAATGTCTTGCAATGGGGGCTGCGGGGGTGTCCAGCACGCCACAGAATTTAATATAAATATAAAAAAAATATATTTTGATATTTTAATAGGACATTTAACACGTGTAAAATAAACACATAGCACAGTATTGTGTACAGGTGTGCCTAAAATTACTCACTTTTGAGCAGTCTTTCTTCATTGGCATAAGTGCATTGTTTCGGACAAAACATACAGTTGTGCTCATAAGTTTACATACCCCTTGCAGAATATGCAAATATGTTAATCATTTTAACAAAATAAGAGGGATCATGAAAATTGCATGTTATAATTATTTCAGAGATACTGTTCTTATAGAGAGATCATTGGCTGTCATTCATAAAGCATGAAGTTCAACTTTGGATGTTTGGGATAAAGTTATTGTTGCACTTTTGAAACCACCGTTTTTCCTCAGGGTTAGCACATAATCGAAATGGGTCTTAACAATGACATTTATTTCATTGTATTTAATTTATATATTTATTTAATTATCTTTGTTTCAAGGCTTTGGCAATTGTGTATAGTTTTATGTACTTGAGTACACATATATATATATACTATATGCCATATAACAAAGTAAAGTGCACATTTTGTGTTAAAACTGAATAAAAAGTTGATCACAAAAAAATAAAATTAATTAGTACTGTCCTGAATAAGCTATCTCACATAACAGAGGTTTATATATACTCCACAAGAAAAAATAATAACTGAATTTATAAAAATGATCCCGTTCAAAAGTTAAATGAAATTAAGTGTTAATCTGTTAAGTGCTATCTTAATACTGTGTGTCATTTCCTGGATGATCGACCACTGTTTTCATGTTTTGTGATAGTTGTTCATGAGTCCCTTGTTTGTCCTGAGCAGTTCAACTGCCTGCTGTTCTTCAGAAAAATCCTCCAACTCCTGCATATTCTTTAGTTTTCCAGCATCTTCTGCATATTTGAGCCCTATCCAGCTGTGACGTGAAGGAGACATGAAACAGGCAGGCCGAAGGCATGGTGAGGGGACGCAGTGTCTCGTTCCCTCTTGAGGAACCATGGTTATATGTGTAACCCGAGACGTTCCCCTTCCAGGGAACTCGTGCTGCATCCTCTAGTGGACACTTTGGAGAATGAAATGCCAACTGTGCCATGCCGCAGCGCATGCCTGTCCACCTGGTGAGAGAGAACCAAGGAAGTGACAGACATACACCTAACCTTTCCTCAGAAAGGGGCCAAGCCACTGATGCCCTGGGCTGGTCACATAGCCTGGCAAAAATGGGGGACCCAGTTTCAGAGGAAAGAGGGACATCCAAACCAAGTTAGGAACACAGCTATCCTCAGATAGCTATGCTATGTGAGCAACACTAGCCTGAATACAAGACCAATGAAGAGGCTAAACTAGAAAGCCTCTGGATAGGAGCTCAAGGAAATCACTACTTAAAGAAGTAAGGGGAGTAGCTACTGAGCTAGAAAACAGCTATCCTCAGCTATTTTCTAAGGGTCTTATAAAAGGCTTGTAGACCAAGAGTGTAGGCATAAGCAGGTACACAGCTAGCCTCAGATAGCTATCTACCAGTACCTTCCCACAAAACTGCCCAGACCACAAAGAGTGGGCTATCTGCTTACAACCCTAACAGGGGAGATAGGGTTTTTAAGTAGCACTGCTTAGGCAGAGGCTCAAGGAAACTGCTAAGCAGGGGAGCAATCACCGAGCTAGCACATAGATATCCTCAGATAGCCTTGTTCTTAGGAAGGGGAACCTGCTGTAATTTGCCAAGACCACCAACAGAGGTCTTAAAAACCTGCTTGAAAACCCTAACAGGCGAGACAGCACTGTCTAGGCAAGGGCTCAAGGAGACCACTACTTAAATACCCTAGTAAGGGGAGTAGTCACCGAGCTGGAACGCAGCTATCCTCAAATAGCAGTTCCTTCAGATAAGGCTGAAGATTGCCCAGACCACAGAAAGTGGGCCATCTACTTAAAACCCAAATAGGGGAGACTATAATTAACCCCTTCTCAAGCACCCCCCCCCCCCATTTTGACATGGGGATATAAATGAAATACCCAAAATAAAAAGGTTGCTGCTCATGCAGGGCTCTAGACTGCGACCAAAATGGCGACCATTTTTTGATAGTGTGCGAGTAAAAATTTGGCGTGGTCGCACCTGTGCGAGTGCATGGTCTGCGCTGCTCCAAAGCGTCTGCTTCATACAGCGTGCGCTGCAGACCCGCAGCACATTGTAGCAGGAGAAAGATTTCACTAATCACGTGAAGAGAGGCGCTTTCAGCTCGAGCGCTTCGTGGGTAGAGCCTGGTTTATACTCGTCGCGTCAGCATGAGCGCGAAGGTGCGCGCAGCAGACTGAGAGTAACGAAGGATTTGGTTTTCAAACTAAAGTAAAAGACCGCTTCTTAAACCAGAGAACGTGAACATGTTGGTATTCTTGTAGAAAAACATTCAAGTCCTGTCAGCGACAGCCAGTTTAGTTTTACTTTTTTTTGTTTTCGTTTTGAAAAGCTTGTTATCTTTGCTGTTTACCTCACGTTACGCTATGGAGGCTTTTCTTAATTTTTTAATATTATTATTATTTGATTCCTCAGTGTTTGCCAAACATTCTGTAATTTATTAATCAATACAGCACGTGATGTGTCCTATGCCATGCCTCGTCTTATTCGTTTTTGTTAATAAAGGTTATGTAAGACAGTTTGTCATTGCAACCTACTACTCTTGTAGTTGTGCCTTTTAATTAGAGAATAACGCTCAATGTTTATCTTTTGTTTTAATCTTAAAAAGTAGAAAAAGAGTGTATAAGCTATAAGCAAAACGAACAATTATCTTTTTTTGTAAGCATGACACCAAGATCATTAATTTGAAAGTGAAAGCAAAAAGGAATTCCTGTTCACAGAATTTAAATCATGATAATACTGATGAAAAAGAACGGGTTGAATGTTGAACACTTTCGTTACCATGTAACTATTAGGGGTGTAACGATACGCGTATCGTGTATCGAACGATTCAAATGATGATTTGGCAAGTTCCAAATCATCCCATATCATCCTTATCCCTTAGTGGGACTTTGGAGTGAGCAGGGCACATGCATTGCCATTATTTAGTGGTGAGAACGCACTTGGTGAAGGGAGCGTCTAATTTCCTCACTATTTTCAGCTGGGATATTTCCCGTGACAACGCATGCTGTCCGTCAGCAGATGTCGCTGTTTTAATGTCATAAATGTCTTTTTATTGTTGTTAGCATAACTGTTGGAAATACACATGCATTTTATATTTCAGCTGTTTTTAAAATATGCTATATAATATTTTAAAATAATGTATATAAAAAATTAAAATGTAATTTTTTTTTTTTTTTTTTAATGCCGGTGTCCATCAGCGAATCTGCTGACGGACACCGTTCTGCGTGTCCACAGAACATCAGCAGATAATGAGGAAATTAGATCGCTCCCTTCACCAGAAGTGCGTTCTAAAACGACTAAATAATGGCACGCATGTGCCCACAGCTTCACTCCAAAGTCCCATGGGATGGAGATGATAGGATGATTTAGACACCAAATCATGCTTGAATGGATTACACGTCTGATCTCTGGCGTGTCATTCCACTAACAACCTATAAACATATTAAAGTTTAATGGCATGTGATTAATCAAATGTTGGATCAAATAAATAAATAAATAAATAAAAAATTGCGACCAAATGATGTGCTCGTGCGACCAACTGAGAAAGTTAGTCGCACAAGTGCGACCAGTGGGAAGAATGAGTCTAGAGCCCTGTCATGTGTCTTTCTGACTAGATGCATAATCAACATATGTTTACAAAGCTGACACTTAAAAGTTTACTGGACAAGACTCGGAATTACTCAGACTGTTATGAATATGGAGAGATATAAGCTCAAACTTAAAAGCAAAAATAAAAATATTAAGAGTATTTTTTTTTTTTTAAATGTATACAATATTTTTTAGAAACTAGGGCTGTCACGGTGAAGGAATTTCCCTTGCGGTAATTTTGAGTGGCTCAATAGCACGGTATTACCAAGTTTCAAATCTTTATTGTCATTGTAACATGTACAACGAAATTAAAGTGCCATCCAATCAGTTCACCACTCATAATCTGTGTGTATGTGTTATGATGTAAGGAATTCAGAAACTGAAACTAAATCGCATTGAAACAGGAAGTGAAGTATACAGAAGACAATGACAAAATAACAGTCCACATAACAGAACACAAACATCGTTAGGCTATATATATATATAACAGTTAGTGGTTAGTGCTGATCCTCGAATCTGACTGGACAAGAGACTTTCTGTTGATATTTCACCTGCGTGTTCTAGACGGGCTGTCAGTTAGTGCAGTTTCATTGTAGACAGTAAGGGACTGTCTTTGAGTGAGTTTTTAAACCGTTCATTCAACTACACGTTCAAAAACGCTGATTCATTCAAAGAGAGATGTAATGAAACACGCTGTTGAAATCATTTTAACTTTGAGCGCCACTTTTAAAGGCTCAGCTGACCAGCAGAGCGTCGATGCTAAGACAGAGATTTCGCTTTCCTTGGACATGACAACCTGTTTTCACAAATATACATGACTCGGCCTGAAGGATAGACGCAGGTAATCGCACGCAATCAGTCGATCTCTCTCTCATTCACTGTCTCTTTAGGCTTAAGTGTAAATTTACTGAGCCTCTGTACAAATCAGTATGGTACACATTATGTTATCATTACTAACCTATTTAATATTCAGTACACATGCACAAAGTGTAAAACGAAAAGGGCATAACCTTACGAAAAAAGAAAACACGCAAATATCGCGGTTGCTGCGGTTGTTGCATTCCTCTGCGTTATGCTTGTCAATAGCGCGGTATTGCGATATTGCGGTTATCACGACAGCCCTATTAGAAACACAATAAAGCTGTAGCCAAAAGTGTGAATTTGAGAATGTTATCTCTAAAACTGTGAATTTTATGAAACATTTTCTAAGACCATGTCATGTGTGTTTTTAGAGAAGGCTAATAAAAGGCTAATGAAATAATTTATTGCCCCCTGTAAGCTCCCCTGCATGCTGTTGCCTGATGTCTGGTGCAGCTAACTGCCGCATTCATGTTTCTATTGTTCTCACTCAACGGGAACCTTTCACACCTCCGCCAGGTATGAGACATAATCCTCATTATTCTTTTGTTTTTATTCAGCCATTATTAGCCTTTATTCTGGCATTACATGGCTTACCAATTCACATTGCTTTGATCCCAATATACATTTAGCCGCCTATTATCATAAGTCTTTATAGAAAACAAAACATTTTCTTGCAACCTTATGTGAATTATTTTGACAAAATACAGTATGAAGCATAATTGCACCTGTTCTGCAGGTGCATTAGCGCTAAGATTAGTATCAAGCTACATAAGACAATTTATGAGAATAATAGTATGCTTTTATTCAAAACTCACTTTGTACTTCCGGGGACCCGCCTATGATGTCATGGGCTATGTGGACCAATAGGATTGGAGTTTTTCCGCACGTGCTTCAGACACCGGTCATGCTGGCAGCATTCCCCAAAGTGTCCGCTAGAGGACGCAGCACAAGTTCCCTAGAGGGGGAACAGGATGATGATGTGTAAATTTTTCTTGTTTTGTTTAAAAGTCTTTTTTATTTATATTTTTTATTTAATACTGCACTTTAGAAGGTACATAAATACACCTTTCCCAGAAGACAAAATAAGTACAATTTACCCTAAACATCCAATTAGAAAGTTTATATCCCCCAGCTAATGCATTGTGTTTGTGGGACCTGAAGGATTTTTCTGAAGAACAGCTTGCAGTTGAATTGCTCAGGACAAACAAGGGACTCATCAACAACTATCACAAAACATTAAAACAATCATGGATCATCCAGGAAACGACACACAGTATTAAGATTCAAGGGTATATAAACTTTTGAATGGAGTCATTTTTATAAATTCACTTATTTTGTCTTGAGGAGTATATATGAATATCTATATGTGAAATAGCTTATTCAGGACAGTACTAAATAAAGAATAACAAGCAATTTTCATGATCCCTCTGATTTTGTTAAAACTTAACATTTTGCATATTCTGTAAGGGGTATGTAAACTTATGAGCATAACTGTATGTATACAACAAAAGTACAACAAAACTTCTCAGTCTTCTTTCTTTGTTTTAATATCTTATTGTCTCGGTTTATTTTTTTTATTTACTTTATAAATAATTGCACAGTCTATGGAATGGACCTGATTTACATTTCACTAGTGGTTATATAGTCTATTTATAACTCTGTACGTGACAATTAATAATTTATCCTGAATCTTGAAGTATACACATTGCTTATGTTGACTGATGCACCTCATGAGTTCATGATGATGAGATCTCGTGAAAAATGTCATCTATGGAGTCAATTCAATGCCACATATTTTTGCAAAAGAATTGAAGTATTGCAAAAGAAAGTTTTGCAAACGAAAATGAAAGCATTGAGAAAAAAATAAATGTGCTTTTTGCAAACAAAAATAAAGAATTGCAACATATAAAAGAAAAAGAGCAAAAGCAAGGAATTTGCAGCGCATATTTTCCATGGCCATTGCTATTAATATATTTGCAACGCTGCTTTTATTTTGTGTTTCAGTCAAGTGTGAGCTTGCGATACTGTTTGTTTTTTCCTTTGTGCTTCATGTTTCCGTGCATTTCACTTTTTGGCATTGTTTTGACATGGGGGTGGAGTCAATTGACTGGCACGTGTACAACAGGCCTGGGTATGCCTCCCGGGAAGTGACGTCATTGACCTGAGACGCAGATCACATCTGATCAAGGCACCGTCATTGAGCAGAGGCATGCGGGTGGATTGTTCCCTTTTATTCACTAGCATTAAAACATGCATGCTTTCGTTTTATTAAAGGCACAATATGTAAGATTTTCGTAATAAAATATCCAAAAACCACTTGCACAGTGTGATATATTTCATACAGCTGTGTATTTATGTTATCCCAAAAGTTCCCAAGGATTTGTAAATCCAGAGAAATTCCAATTTTAATTAATGGCTTGTCGCTGTGCATTGTCTCCTATCAATGACGTAATATCGGTTTAACTATGGCAAAACGCGTGGACAAAAATGCTGCTGTACAGTTAAACTAAATCCATTATGGCTGTCATGAATAAAATGAAAATGAAATGAATAGTGTTGACTGCAGCATTAAATTGAGATCTGCTCAATGTTGCACCGTGATTCTTTTTATGCAATTTTACAGCATTGTGCATTACAACCAATCACACATGATTCCATTGAGTTTATGAATGCAGCAGCCAATCAGAAGCGTTCAGATGAATCATTGCTGAAACAAACAAGTTTTTGTTCAGTGCTTCACTCGCTGACTGAATTCAATTTTTCAATTTGAATTACAGTGACAGTAATTTCTTAATTTATGTCAGGAGTTATGTAAATGGCAAATGAGTTATGTAATTGAAAAAGGTTATGTAAGTGCAAAATGAAAAACGCAAAATAAAAGCAGCATTGCAAATAAATTAGTAGCTATGGCCATGGAAAATGTGTTGCAAAATCATTGTTTTTGCTCTTTCATTTATATTTTGCAATTCTTTATTTTGGTTTGCAAAACTTCAGTTCTTTTCCAAATTTATGTGGCATTGAATTGGCTCCATAGTCATCTTCCCCTTCCACATAGCTGCTGTCAAAACTGACTTTCATTACATGTTTCTGTTTTTTTTTTTTTACACGGTTCATTAACCCAAGTTATGTCTTTGCAATGTTTAATCAAAATGTAATCATTTGTTCTGTCTCCATAACAACTCTCCTTTTCCTTTCATTTATTCTCATTTATTCTACTGTGTCATGTGACAATGTAAAACACACAATAAAACATCATGTTGCTTGTGAAGACTTGTGGTGCGTTCCAGGCAGGTTTTTGAGCCCGCAAGTCACGACTTCAAACCACGACTCACGACTTTGTAGCGTTCCAGGCAAGTCACGCCAAACTGCCTGAGTGCTTAACGTTAGCTATGCCCAACATTTCCATGTGGCGATATACTTTCACGACATACTTATCATTTCAGACACATAACATTGTAATACATAATCGTGTGTGTATTATTTATTATTATATTATTGTTAATTTGATTGCAATGTTATATTGTCCTAAAGTCTATTTCTCACCGTGTGCCACTTGCATAAACACCGCATCCGTAGGGGCTACTATTGTTGTTTCGCGGGCTATGTGACGTCAGAGCGCGGAACTGGGAGTACATCGATCTAGTACGAGTTCACGAGTGGGAAGTCACGGGTTTGACTGCCGTTCCAGTGCACTTTCACGGGTAGAAGGTTGGAAAAACACGGGTTACGGGTTGCCTGGAACGCAGCATTGGATTAAACCACATTTATGGATTAAGCCAGTTGTATGGATAATTTATGTGCAGGGATTTCGGAGTGCATGGATCGCACTCATTCTGCACTTCTTCTGAAAGCAAGGAGGTCATTTAACTGCTCCATGACCCAAAATAAAAGCAGACTAAAGATAATGTGCATAATGTAGTTGACGGAATTGTGAAATTGTTCGTTTTATTCCATTGAATTTTCAGAAACCCAGCAAGAGAGATTTTTCATCATTCCAGATAGATGAAGTCCAGCCCTAATTTTTTTTTTTCTCATTTAATATCCAGTTCGGCTTACAGATACTTAACGTTACAAAGCCAAAATGGGTGTCCTATTGACATTACATCATTACTGTGGCACCCGATGTTGATATGCTACACCATTTTAACAGATCTGATTTTATTATTCACGCAATGGTAGTGCAGACAGTCAGTCTAAAGACAGGATTTGAAATTAAATGCAACATCAACAAAGCTTATTTTGAGTAAGACATGAAAAATTCAGTGAATTGTTAACTGGAGATTTGGAGATGTTTGCAAAATTAGAAAGTAGTAAAGTAAAGATGTCCACTACTGCTGTGTGACCTTTGTTTTTGTGTTTATCAGACAATTCACAAGATGAGTTTCAACCACCCTTAAACATTCCACCTGGCGCTGATAAAGAAAAGACTTTCAAAAGAGATTTCAGGCCTGAATCAGAAGTGCGGGATTACCAGAATGCCAGTATATCTACAACACAACCAAATGAAGATATCATCAACTCTAACTCAAAGAAAAAGGTGCTGGACACGGATATCAATTTTAACAATGAAATAGCTCTGGATTATGAATTTAAAAATGTTTCTTATTCTGAAATTCTGTTGTTGCTGATTTATGATGCACATTTGTATTCTGTGTGCATGCAATTGTTGAAATTAAACACCTATATTACACAATATTATAATTTAGCTTAACAGCAATTTCAAATAGAAAATATGATCTGTGCTTTCATGAGGGTGTTAATTTGAGAGAGGGCTAAAGCTTTGGCAAGTGGCTACTGGCTAAAGTTGATAATCACAGAAAGCATTATATACATGGAGTTAAATGTTGACTATTTTGGATTATTTTGCATTTAGAAAAATCACGGTTCCAGTGTAGACTCACTGGTGAAGGCCGAGCACAGGCAGGAGCAGCAAACTGCACATGGGAAGAAAATGTTTGCTGCTGACCAGAAATGCAATGAAAACAAGAATAACGAAAGTCAGAGCGTTGCACCTCCGAAAAGGTGAATACGTGTATTGAATGCACTTCTTCAAAGCACTTAATAAAGTACAAATGTTTTTTTGTTTTTTTTTTGCATGGGTCTTATCAATATTTTTGAATTGTAGAAATCCAGCAGCAAAACCACAAATAAGTTCCAGTGACAAAATCACCATTTACTTTCATGCAGTCCTTTCAAAAGACTTCAACTTCAACCCAGAAAATGATCTTATCTGCATAAGGGCCGGTGGTGACATTGATAACTGGGAAAATGATTTGGTTGAACTGTCTGTGTCACGGTTAGTGAAGTTTTCAAGGAACATGTATTAACCATTCATCACTGTAATCAGCTGTTTAAGAATAGTTTGATTACAGGGATCTCGGAGAGCATGGATTTCTCGTTGAAGGGAAATTTGTATGCAAACAGACTGATGCTAAAGATGTGTACATCCCCTACAAGTATGTTGTGCATAAAGCTAAAAAGACGAATAACTATGAATTACATTATGAATATATCTACAAACTGGATTCAAAAGAAACCACCAACAGATGTCTATTTGTCAAATCACATCTCCTGAGTGATGAAGGTAGGTAAATGTCAGAAGTTCATACTTAAGTTTAAATTTCATTGTTTTATGCAGTGGTTCTCAATTCCAGTCCTGGAGGACCCATTTTGGTCTCTCAGTTCAGTTCATGGAGTCTCTCCTATCAAGCTGATGATCTGAATCAGGTGTGTTAAATAAGGGAGACATGCAAAATGTGCAGAGCACCGAGTCCCCAGGACTGGAACTGAGAACCAGTTATTTAATGGACCTAATGTGTTCTTTTCATATATTGCAGGAGAGTGGCATCAGTATGATGATATCATCTGCTCTGAACCATCTAAAAGTATATTTAATAGGGTGAAGGAATATGTGTGGTCAGAGCAGAAGGGAAAAATAATCAAGGGAAGAGAAATTGCTGGTTCAGTCATGCTGGAAACTATCTTTGACCTCCTGAGAAGCTGGAGCAAAACTAACCTTAAAAACTTTGTTTGCCAGCTGCAACAGTTTTATGAAGTCTATGGCAACCCTTTCGTATTTGAAAATAAAAAGACCAATTGGGGCTCATTAGGTTATGGTGAAGAAGATGTAAGTGAACCATATGCATCTCAGCATATAATTAAAAACATTAAAATGTTCACCTAAAAACCACCAAAAATTAAAATTCTGACTGTCATGATTTGCCTAATTTCAAACTCGAATTACTTTGTGGAACACATGATAAAATACTGCAGAATTATCCCCACCTTTCCACCTTATTTTTCAACCATTTTCTGTGAATGTGCGAGACATTCCGGTTTATTAGCCGCTGTAGAGAAATAGCCAGAAGAATAACAACGTGCAGAAAACGGTAAAACTGTTTTCACTACAATCCAGTGTGTTTATAGTTAAGATAATACATTAAAATAATACGGTAAGACACCAATTTGCAATATCAAGCAGCAAAAAGAGCTGTTTTGTACAGCTAAAAATAGCTGATGTTACTGGAAACCAGACACGTAACATTTACCCGATCTTACTGGAAAAATTAAGTGAAATAAATGACAGCTTCAACGTAGAAGTCTATGGAAGCCATGGACTAAAAGATAAAAAAAAAAGGTTAATTTGAGTTTATATTTTAAAATTCTGACTTTTTTTCCTCATAATTCTGAGATTATATCTCACAATTCTGATAAGAAAAATCAACTCGTCATTCTCTCTTTTCCCCTCGGCTCAGAAACATGAGTTTATATCCCACACTTCTTCTGGCTTTTTTTCCTCAGAGTTGACAAACTCGCAATTGCTGAGTTATGAAGTCCAAACTGGGAAATATAAACTTGCATTTGTGAGGAAAAAAATAGAATTGTGAGATAAAATAAGTAAATGTTATGTAAAATATTATAAGTTTAAAGAGGCTATTTCATGCTTTAACTGTACGGCTAATACAATATGTCACCTATGAACTGCATATGTGAATATTATGGACATGTTGTTTAAATCAAATTTATGCATTAGAAGTAGGGTAATCATAGCAGGTTTCATCCATAGTCTGTTCATTTAAACGTCTGCGTTTGGCTTCAAGTGGTGTCTTTGATGACAGTTTTCTATAAAAATGATTTGTATTCCAATTCTGACATCCAAAGGCACAACAATACATTTTTTCTCTTATTCCATGGATTTTACCCATTCCCCTCTACTTGTTACCAGCGTTTTTATGCCACCACAATGCGCACGCAGCTCCAAGTGACGTACCTGTGACGTCTACTTCAAATTGATCTATAGACACACACAACAGTTACTTCTGGTCTCCTCGAATCTGATTCGCTGAAATGTGATTTCTGATTCTCAGCTGAATCTGATTTCTAGCCATGTGTTTTATATATAATACTGCATCACAGAATGTAGTTTTATGAGTTTTTTTAGGCGAAAATGTACTTCAGACTTCAAATATATGGTTTGTTAATAAAGATAGCGTCTATTTGAAAATTTGCTTCGGCATTTTCGGAGATGTGAGCTCCAGGGCGTCAGCGGCCGATCAGTGCTCATGAACCTGCCGAGAGCAGCCTCAACTCGGCCAGATCTTCTGGAGTGTATATGAGGTGTGTTCAGAACGTAATGTGAATTATATTTTAAAAATTATTTTATAGAAAAATGTTACAATTGAACATTGTCTCCTTCAAAGTATGCACCTTGTGAATGTACACAACGCTCCCAGCGATTTTTCCATTCTTCATAGCGTCCCTGGAAGTCTTCAATTGGCATGGCGTTCAGAGGCTGCGAAGCGGCTCTTTGGACATTATCCACTCTAACAAAATGGTGTCCTTTCAAACCGTTCTTCATGTTTGGCAATATGAAAAAGTCACAAGGAGCCAAGTCGGGGCTGTAGGGTGGATAGAGAAGCACCGTGATGTGTTTTTCAGCCAAAAGCTCTCTGACAGCCAAAGCACTGTGACTTGGAGAGTTATTGTGATGCAGATGATAGCACAGCTTCTCCATAAGCTTTCCTCACCATTTCCAAAGTTTCTGATGCACTTTTACCCAATTTCAAAATTTTATTGTGTACCGCTGTTCCAAACTGGCTTGCTCTTGAACAGGTAGCACAAAAAAAGAATGTCTCGACTCTGACAGGGCTGGAATGCAACTGATCGGTGTTTTAACATATACCTAGCACCTCACCCCAACCCAAGTGACCTTGGCCAACTTCTCCCTTCACAGAGCCCTTCTCGAGTGTAGGAACTTTCTGGTAATTCTCATTATTTCTGGACACACCTCGTACATATACATATAAATATAGACACACACACAGTATATATGTAGGGCATAATGCACAGTTAGCTTTTAATGCACTACGAGTTTAACGCACGATGTGGAGGTCAAGAACCACCTCACACAAAGTGGAGTGTCCATGGAATGGATTATAATCGTTTAATGCACAGCTTTTTCTCCCTCTCTCTATTTCTTTTTTCATGCTTTTCTTCATATTTGTACTTGCTCAGACGGTACAGTCACTCATCCAAAACAATCGGCAATCTCTACTAGACATTCGATCTAACTTAAACTCAGGTTATGAGACAACTAATCTTAGAGCAGCCATATCACCCTGGTCAGTACCTGGATGGGAGACCTCCTGGGAAAGCTAGGTTGCTGCTGGAAGAGGTGTTAGTGAGGCCAGTGGGGCGTGCTCACCCTGTGGTCTATGTGGGTCCGAATGCCCCAGTGTAGTGACGGGGACACTATACTGGCAAGAAGCACCGTCCTTCGGATGAGACGTTAAACCGAGGTCCTGACTCTCTGTGGTCATTAAAAATCCCAGCATGTCCTTCGAAAAAGAGTAGGGGTGAAACCCCTGCATCCTGGCCAAATTCCCCAATTGCCCTCTGATCATCATGGCCTCATAATCATCCCCATATCTACTGATGGCTTCATCACTCCTTCTCCTCACCACCAATAGGCTGGTGTGTGGTGGGCGTTCTGGCGCAATACGGCTGCCATCAAATCATCCAGGTGGATGCTGCACACTGGTGGTGGCTGAGGAGATTCCCCACATCCATGTAAAAGCGCTTTGAGTGTCTAGAAAAGTGCTATATAAATGTAAATGTAATGAGTTAACTAAACCTTGGAGCTCCAGGTGTGGCACTTGCATGCTCCCATTGCTGCCAGCTTGCATTCTAAGATGCCAGAAAAGGAGAAAAGACAAACACACTGGAATTCTACGTGGATTGTAGAAAATAAGCTTCAACCCCCCCTCTCCCTGCCATCTTGTTAGCCAACATACAGTCTCTGGATAACAAACTTGATGAACTTAATGCGAGAATCACATTCCAACGGACATACAGAACTGCTGCGTGCTGGTCTTCTGTGAGACATGGTTACAATCTGCGGTGCCCAATGCAGCTCTAACACCAGCTGGATTCTCTGTTTTTCTTCATAACCAGATCACTAAACTCCGGTAAGAGCAGAGGAGGAGGTGTGTGCTTTATGGTTAATACATGTTGGGGTACATATGTTACAGTGTTAGCCACACACTGCTCCCCGGATCTTGAACTGCTCTCCATTAAAGTGGCCCGTTCTACCTGCCACGGGAATTTAGCTCAGTCATTCTCATAGTTGTTTACATTTTGCCTCACGCGGACAAAACGGAAGCATTGGAAGAACTGTACAGTACTAATAACTGACTTAAAAAATTGCCCACCCTGAAGCTGCGTTCATCAATGTTGGGGATTTTAATAGGGTGAATATAAGGAAAGTTCTTCTAAATTCTACCAACACATGAACTTTCACTTACACACGAGGCGATCAGACCCTGGATCACTGCTATTCAATACTAAAGGACAGTTACAAACCCCTCCCCTCCCCTGCATTTGTTAAAGGCTATCACATTAGTATACTGCTGGTACCTGCCTACAGACAATGCCTCAAACAGAAAAAAGCTGTTTTTAGAGAAGTTCACAGTTGGAGTGTGGATGCCATCTCCAGGCTGCAGGACTGCTTTGAATCCACAGACTGGCAAATGTTTCAGGATGCAGCAGGAGACAACATTCATGAATACACAGACTCTGTGATATGCTACATCAGCAAATGGACAGAGGTCATGTAAATTCATTTCCAAACTAGAAACCATGGGTCAACGGTGAGGTGCATGTTAGGCTTAGAACACAAACCGCAGCATTCAACCGTGGTGATCTGACTGCCTACAAGAAGTCCAGGTATGACCTAGGACTAGAGACAGAGTGGAATCAGACTATCACAGCTCTAACCTCCAACACATGTAGAGGGGTCTGCGATATATCACAGACTACAAAGGACGGAAAAGCAGTGATGTGTCGTTGTCTGCCTCCCTACCAGATGAGCTCAACACATTCTGACCCCGATACCTGACCTCTGGCCCTAAACATACCTGAATTGAGCAAGGCCTTTAAGAGAGTAAACACTCTGAAAGCTGCAGGACCTGATGGCATTCACGTTCATGTCTTAAGGATCTGTGCTGCACAGTCTGTGCAACATCTTCAAACTCTCTTTGAGTCTGACATTGAGCCCCACATGCTTCAAGCGGACCACCATCATCCTCGTTCCCAAAAAACAACTGTCTCCTGCCTGAATGACTAACGCCCTGTAGCACTGACATCAGTCATCATGAAGTGCTTTGAATGTCTAGTCAAATCCCACATCTGCTCCTCTCTACCTGACACCCTGGACCCTTTCCAGTTTGCTTACCGGTCAAACAGATCCACTGATGACGCCATCGCAATGGCCATTCACTCTGCCCTGAAACACATGGAGGGAAGAGACACCTATGTGGGGATGCAGTTTATTGATTGCAGCTCTGGATTCAACACCATCATCCCTTCCAAACTTGTAGCCAAACTAATGGATCTGGGACTTAAAAGTCACTTATGTAACTGGATCTTGGACTTTCTGACTGGCAGACATATATCATTCAGAATTGGCAGACATATATCCTCCTCACTCACAGTCAGCACTGGTGCCCCACAGGTGTGTGTACTCAGCAGTCTCTCCCTGTTTACCTACGACCTCTCTGCTAAGCACGGCTCCAACACCGTCTTCAAATACGCTGACGACACAACTGTCCTAGGACTCTTCACCAACGGTGATGAGACATCCGGCAGACATGAGGTCAGTGCACTCTCAGAATGGTGTGCTGACAATAATCTCTCTCTAAACGTCAGCAAGACCAGTGAGATGATTGTGGACTACAGGAAGTCACAGAGAGGTGGTCACATCCCCATTTACATCAAGTGAAAGTGACGTGGCCAAGTATGGTGACCCATACTCAGAATTTGTGCTCTGCATTTAACCCATCCAAAGTGCACACAAACAGCAGTGAACACACACACACCGTGAACACACACCCGGAGCAGTGGGCAGCTATTTATACTGCAGCACCCGGGGAGCAGTTGGAGGTTCGGTGCCTTGCTCAAGGGCACCTCAGTCGTGGTATTGAAGGTGGAAGAGAGCGCTGTACATTCACTCCCCCACAGACGATTCCTGCCGGACCTGAGACTCGAACTCGCAACTTTTGTATTATGAGTCCGACTCTCTAACCATTAGGCCACGACTACCCCGTATCAATGGGGAGGAAGTATAGAGAGTCAGGAACTACAAGTTCCTTGGCATTCACATCTCTGAAGATCTTTCCTGGAGCCTACACTCAGAGATCGTAGTGAGAACAGCCCATCAGCAACTCTACTTCCTGCGGAGACTGAAGAGGTTTGGCATCTTCTCTAACATCATGTCAAACTTCTACCGTTTGCACCAAAGAGAGCATTCTGACTGGCTGCATCACTGTATGGTACGGCAACTGCTCTTCTTCTGAATGCAAAGCTCTTCAGAGAGTACTGAGAACAGCTGAGCTCATCACTGGACACAAACTCCTGGCCTTACAGGACATTTACGAAACTCGCTGCATGAGAAAGGCCCACAGCATCTTCAAGAACTACACTCACCCAGCTTCAGTGCCCTCCAGCAGACGTCTACGTTCAGTCCGATCACGGACAACCAGACTGAAGAACAGCTTCTGTCACAGAGGGAGTTTTGGTTCCTTGCCACTGTCGCCTCTGGGTTGCTCAGTTGGGGACACTTAATTTCTAGCGATTATCGTCAATTTGATTTCACAGATACTATTTAAACTAAACTGAGCTAGACAATGACATCTCTGAATTCAATAATGAAATGCCCTTAACTGAAAATTGAGTGTTTAATCTTATTATACATTACTGACACTCTATCCTCCAATTTGATACTGTTAAGTGCTTTGACACAATCTGTATTGTTAAAAGCGCTATATAAATAAAGGTGACTTGACTTGACTTCTATCTTCAAGCCATCAGACTGCTTAACAGCCAACAGTCCTTCATCCAGCTCTGCAGCACTTTACCTCTGACACTTAATAATTGCCACTTCAGACACTGTGACTTCTACCTCAGTATTCTCAATCAGGTCTACATACTACTCTTAATACTTTCTGTATTTATTACTGCCGCCTTTGCATTTATTATCTCAGTACTCTTAGGGGCCGTTCATATATCGCGCCTAAAAACGTCTGGAAAACGTAGTGTAGCACAAGTTACCATGGTGACGAAACCCGCTCAAAACCAACCCACCTTCTTGAGCCCGAAAACTCAGAGTTTGCTCAAACTAAACGTGAACTTACCTGGGTAAAAACTGAAACTGGCTTCGTGCTACAGGCCACTGAAGAATGACTGCTTTATCAGATGTAGGTAATCACACTCGCTCCGTCCATCTCGCTCTCATAATACTCTACATAATGCACAGCTTTTAATACAGTAATACAATAAGCTTTTAATGAAGCAACTCAATGTTCCTTTGTTACTAGTTCTAAAGTGACATTTCTGAATTAGTAACGGAGGCTTGAGCTCAGCTGTTAAGCTGTCAAACTGAGACTTCATACTGTACATCAAAAGTATTCAGTACGCCTTGACATCCTGATATTTGAACTGAATGACAAAATGGTCAGCTTTTTAATTTTTGTTACGTTCAGTTCAAATAGCAGGATGTCAAGATACAGTATATTAAATATTTTTGATCTATGAAGATCATTAAGTTCTCATGTGTTAAATTTGATTTTAAGAGCTTTGGTGAAGGTGGAAGATTTTCTGCAAATAACATTTTTGTGACACAGAGCTATCATATGACTTCAGAAGACTTGGAATATAGCCCAATTGACTGCTTTTTTCCCTTTCATTTTGTCCTTTGTTTGAGGTTGAGTCTTGAGGTCTCTGTTCCTGTAATAGCCAAATTTATTTTAAATTTATTTACGCATTTGCAAATTTTATCCAATGCTACTTGTTTTCCACAAAAGAAAGAAGGTCTTACAAGATTGGATTGCCATGAGTGTGAATATCTGTAAAAGACAGAAATTTAGGATATATTAGGGGTAAAAATAGGCTTTCACTTTTTGGTGAACAATGCATTTAAGATCACTAACTTAAAGACATTAACTTGCTTAAATGCAGATGTCATTGTGCAATTCAGCATACTGTTTCAATTTCATCCTGTCAGGTGAGACAGCTTCTGAAGGGGTTCATGCTGAAGTGGGTGACTCCAGACCTACAGAAAGGCAACCAAGAAAAGAGTGCACTCATCAAGGAGCCACTGAATGCTGCTCTCATTATGCTTTACGTGTGGAGATGTTATAGTCTAGATTTAGATGGCGGAACTCTTTCTCGTCTCTGCACTGCCCTCTGCCTGCCAGAATTACCTGAGGAGGGGTTCCGGTCTTTCTGGACTGATACAACAGAATCATTTTCACTAATAAACACGTGAGTACAGTTATATAATTAACAGTTTTGTGTGATACATTCTTTTCGGTTTCTTGTACAAAAATATCTAGGCTAATATGTTTCTCCATTCACCAGTCACTGTGGCTGGTGTGTACAACGATCAATTTCCAATCCTGGTCACAGTGTTTGTATTCTGCAGTCAGTCAACAGATTTTCTCTTCAACTGCATTAAAAATGCCATAAAGTAGTTCATTTGACTTGTGTTCTATACTTGGCACCACAAATGGTTGCCTCAGTTCATGGCTCTTTGGTACTTTTGCTATTTTTGTTTGTTTGTCCTGTTTTAAATAACATTTTTCCAATCAGCTGCACTGGAGACGAACTCCTAGACATATTATTTATTTTTTATTCTCTACCCTTTTCCTTAGTCTTGTTTAAATGTTCTTTCTGTTCCTATGTCATATATGTGTGTGTATGTATGTATGTATGTGTGTATGTTTTTATATATATATATATATATAAAAACATAATGTATATATATATGTACGTACATATGTATGTACCAACAGCTCCTGAAAAACCACAACAAATTCCTTTTGTTTGCGCACACTTGAAGAAAAGCTCATTCTGATTCTGATTCAAGTCCTCTGAATTCATATGATAACTTTGTGTAATATTAGTCATTATTCACTGAAATTTTTAACTTGCAACTTAGCTTTAAACCCTCTAGTACAATCTCCCACTTCAAATGTAAGTGTATCACTGTAAATGTTTTTACAAATTGGCAAAATAATTTTTTCTGGTAATTGACAATGTTACAGGTGCACCCAGCAAAGCTTACATTAACACACAACATTGGTTTAATGTGCAAATAACAGAATAAAGTCCAGCTTTTTCGGAGAAGAGGTCTTGATAGTTTTGATTTTCTCTTCAGCTTGTCTGACATGGTGGAGGCACTGATCAACAGGGTGAGAGAAGAGCACACGTCCAATTGGATCATCGTCATTCCACTGTTACACCTTCTCAAAGGCACTTCAAAACCATTTCAGCCAGTATTTAATCAAATCACACAATCAGAGCAGAGCTGGGCTGGCCTGCAGGGACTGAAATCAGCACATGTACAAGATCGAAGGTATTAAATAATAAAGGTATTAAATGGTTATCCAAATGTTCTTCTGCGGTTTTAATTTTTAATTTCCTGGTAGGTACCATTAAACATTTAAACCCACTTGGGCTTCATTTGAATGTAATATGAAAAATGGGGAGTCCTACATTTTTCTGATTTATGACTTGTCATTGTTAAATCCCTGTATTTTAGGTTGATGCTGAATCTCATGAAGACACATAGACATTTGGTGGAGATAGACAGACTGCTGGCTCGGTCTTGGATGTATCTGATGACTGTTGATGAGTTGGTTGAATGCAGCTCCTACATCCATGCAGAGCTATTGGACATCCTGCTGATTTTCACCATGAAATTCCCCAAAGAAATATCAAACAGTGCTTCAATAGTGAGTGTCAAGCTATCACAAAAAATAACCATTTATGTGTAAATCAGAACAAATTGAATTGCCATGTAATATAACTTTGAAAAAGGAGTGATACAGAGAGATCTGAATCATGTTGATTGTTATTATATTGTTTCAGAGCATTTTGAAGATTCTGGGACACATTCAGATTCACTTGATCAAACAAAGATACAGGTAAAGTTCTAAAATAAAAGTTAAGCTAAAATTAAAATGAATAGTTAGAGCTGCACTATTAATCTTTAAAAGACTGCGATCTCAATTCAAACACCCACACAATCTTATTCCTGATTGACGATTTTATTTTATTTTTTCTCAGCAAAGAGTGAACAGTGCGTATTTTGATGCTGCCCATGTTAATGAATAAGAGGGTTATCCTTCAGACTTCTAATGTGAACTCTCTCGTTGATTAACGTGGGTAGTGCCAAAACATGCAAAAATATTTTAGGGACTAAAATATATTAGCAGCTGCCATGTATGTAAGGAGAGATGACTGTCATGGGATTTACGTTTGATTTATAAAAAAAAAAAGGAAACCGTGAGGATTTTGCCTCCTCATTTCAGAACACCACTGCTCTGCAGATATTGCCTTAGCCATACTGTTTGTTGTAGAGATTTGGGATTTGACCAATCGTATGTAGGGTCCACAACAGAAAAAAAATAGAATTAAAGCTGCAAGCAGCGATGAAAGGGCCCTCGCACCCAGGCTCACCGCCGACCGGTGGCTTTAAGAACACAGCAAACGGTGGGCAATATGCTTTTAAAGTGGTAAATATAGGCGGAATATGTCAAAGTCATTTATATGTGCCAAATTTCCTGCTGCCAACAGGAGGCGCTATGATTATAACTGAATATTGGCATGTAGATGTCTTCAAGCCAGGACTCCTACCAAACGTGAAGTCTGGGGCAAATCGGACATTGCATGTTTAAGTTAATGTAAAACAAGAAATTTCCTGTTGCCA
>JAFVLL020026688.1:0-14750 GCA_021397915.2 Tor tambroides
ATTGGCTGCTCCATGACACGCTTTACTTCCGCATTCCTAAGTTCCTATGGAAGCCTATGGGAGTGTCGCAACTCTGTTTCTCAACGGCTCTGGTTCGCACAAGTCACCTCTGAATGCATCCTTGATAAAAGGGGCGGAGCAAGGACACATCCGGGGATTTGAACTGTACTTGGCTCGATGTGAACTTTGAATTGGAACAGTACTTGGGCGACTACTGATGACGTTTCACAAGTCCACAAGAACACAAGTACAGACAAGAACGCATATTGAGAAACGGCCCTAAGATGAACGTTTGAGGTTAAAAAGTATATACAATTTTGAAAATGACCGACCGTTTCTTCCTCGGTTGGGATCGTTTAGAGTCGTTTGAAGCTGCATTGAAACTGCATTTTGGAAATTTAAACTCGCGGGCACCATAAAAGTCCATTATATGGAGATAATTCCATCAGCTGAATGTTATTTAAGAGTGCGATATAATTAAACTAACTGTACATTTCAGTATTTTGTTCATGTACCTCCTCCGTCACCACTGCTCTACACTAATGGTAGATCCAGGTAGGTGTCTTGAATAAAATAATAATATATTACAGTATTGTGTGATAGTATTACATTAAAATTTCATGCATATATCTTATACCTTTTGTTTCATAAATTTTTGTTTATTTGTATCGCTGTTTATTAAATGGATAATCCACTGAAAATGAAAAATCTTTCATCCACCTAATGTCATTCCAAACCTGTATGGCTTCCTTCCTTCTCGAGTTCTTGCGGGACACAACAGAAGACATTTAAATTATGACAACATGATGAAATAATTTCTTTATTCATTATTTTTTGGGCAAACTATCCCTTTAATGGTATCAATAATGACATTAATGCTTCTATATAGCTGCCCCAGTCCCATCAGGGTCAAATGTGTCAGCAACCACACAAAAACGCTATACATTGAGTTTTTGGAGAGTGTGATTAGGCCTGGCACTTAATCACTTACCCTAGTGCACTGTCGAGTGGTGAACAGGTGTATGTCACACAGTCAACTCCAGACATGGCTGCCTTTGAAGAGGGTGTGACATTTTACATTCAAATTAAAATTTCCACGGATAGTGGAAAATGTGAGTGATTTTAACCTTGTCACTACTGAATTATCAAACACTGTCCAAAAATGCATTTAGAAGTTATTTATAAATGTTATTTCTAAACATTTGTATTTTATCATATTGGCTTGTAATGTAATTTTATAGATGAAGTTTCCAAGGTTGACCACCATGAGGGACACAAAAGTCCCCATCATGGATTTTGGCATCGAATGTGACTCAAACTCATCGATGCATCTTTGTGGCGTGATCAGGGCCTGATTGAGCTCAACATGATGACAAAGTCAGTCACCTCAGGACCAACTCCACAGTCCACACAACTGTAGAGGTATGCAACAAACACATCAGAGCAGGGCAACTCTGGGCCTAGAATTTCAGGTGTATTTGATTGTTGTTACATCTCTTGCATAGAAGCATTCTGTCACTGTGAAATTATCATGTGAAAACTATTTTACAAAAAGAGTAAAACACTCAAGGTTGTGAGATATTGAATACAGCCACAGCTTAAAGGGTTACTCCACCTCAAAATGAAAATTTTGTCATTAATCACTTACCCCATGGCGTTCCAAACATGTAAAAGCTTCGTTCGTCTTCGGAACTCAATTTAAGATATTTTGGATAAAAACCGGGAGACTTGTGACTGTCCCATTGACTGCCAAACAATTAACACTGTCAAAGCCCAGAAAAGTATGAAAGACGTCGTCAGAATAGTCCATAGAACTACTGACCCATAGTTTTTTGTTGATTAATTTTTTATAGTTCTAAAGCATACATAGATCATTACAAAATGTTTTGAAAGCGCAAATTACTTGCAAATTCCTGGTTACTTGCAGCTTGATGTGTATGGACAGCATTTATGGCATGCTGTCAGTGCATTACCACAGAAAACAAACCTGAATGTTACTTCATAATATATAATGCAATTAATAATTATAATATTCCTATAGTGACCTTTTTTCTTGTGAGGATCAGATTAGCCTATGACTACCTTCACACCCACACTTGAAATGTCTGACAGCAAACATACTGGTCTGGAAGAAATGCAGGCTGTAAGCCCTGTCTGATGCTTATTTCTGAAAGAGCATCCATGTTCCTTCATCTGGCAAAAAAAAAAAACATTCCCATGTGGAAGCTGTTAGGACAGCAACTGTTTGCCTTTTTGCTATTTTGGTAGTACTTAATAAAGGTACATGAATAATAATGTACTGACACCTGAATTAATACTTGATATGATTAGTGCAGAAGTGAGCTAATCACAAACCAATCAATAGCTATCCTTAACTACGACTGGAGTCATATGGATTCATGCATGAATAACAGCAGCCTTATCTACATGTTAGTACATGTTTGATAGTTAATGCATTAGTTAAGAATTAGGGGTTAAATAAATCATACAGTTTCTAAAAGAAGGAAAAATAGCCTAAATATTTTGATATTCAAATAAATTTAATTTGATTTTTCAATTTAATATTTTCATAATTTAAACTACTGACATCTGCTGCTTCATCATAAACATTACTGGATGGCACAGGATTAGTTTGTCATTATCTTCACTGATCCTCCTTATCAAATGTTGAAAATACTAAACACATTAATAATTGATCTTAAAAGGTCCTGAAATGTGTTGTGTTTTTCTCTTTCCCGGTAAATTCAACCTACTGTGACTTATACACAGTGAAATAAAAAATTAAAAATTAAAACCTACAAAGAACATTGTGGAACAGTTCTTGAAGAATCGGATCCCCAAAAAAATAACCAAACAGGTAACATGCACTTAGGTCAGAGGAACGTTTGCTGGGTGTCAGTACAGTTCAGTCTTACTTTTTGAAAATCCACACAACATCACTTAAAGGAATAGTTAACCCAGCAATGACCAAATAGCTGACGGCAGCCACTGACTTCAATAGTAAGGAAAAAATACTTAAGTCAATGGCTATCATAAACTGTTTAGTTTCCAACATTCTTTAAAGTGTACTGCTTAGTGTTCAACAGAAGAAAGAAACTCGTACAAGTCTGGAACAAAGACAGGATTTTATTTTTTGGGTGACTTATCCATTTAGTAAGTAGATGGTAAGATTATAATATATCATGAGCTGAATTTAGTAAGTAGTTAACAGTGAATTGATGATGTGCCCTCTTAAGTAAAGTCATGACAAAATAATGCATTAACAAGGCATGAGTTAATGCTTGTTTATAAAGAGTTAGTAATGATGAGCCACTTGAAGTAGTCAAGATTCACTTACAAATCATTAACTAAAATGAATTAACATACACTAAGAGCGTCATCCTTATTCCTTTACACCACCAGAATAAAAACCAAACATAAAAAACAGTTTTTAATTTGTATAATTAAACCTATACAGACTCAAAATAAAGTTACAAGCAAACCATATTTAGACGAAAAATGCAGGTAATTATTATATAAAACTTGCTGAAAATTTCCAACACAACACACATGCACACAAGCATTTAATTATTAATTGGGTTTACCAAAACAGCTGACAATTATTAGATTAAAATGCCAGCATTACCGCAGGAACACAACAAATGAGCCAAGCGAGCGCCTAGAGTGCGCCACTAATAAGTGTCCCACCAGAAACAAACCGTACACACGCTCGTCCTGGGAAGTAGCTATAACTTAACACAGGCTAAATGAACAAATCAGAAACAGGACAAACATCTCTAATAATTTGATCTCAACTGTTTTCTGATTTTTGTTCTTCCTGGGACTACAGTGTGTAGAGAACAATCACTGAAAATGTGTTTAATTTTTAGAGCAGAATGGGGGAAAATGCCCTCTACTGTTTTTCTCAAAATAACCACTATAGAAACTTAACTTAGATTAAGTTAAGATAAATTGTTGTTGTAATTATGGACTTCGTTGACAAGAGTGATGTAGAATTATTCACGATGAAGCTTACACTGGTGATGTACCTGAGAGAAAGCAGATTTCACAGTAAGTGATCTACAGTAGGAAAAAGAGTGTTTTAATGTTTTGTAGAATATCACAGTTATATATAAGAAGTTATATATACAAGTAGTTAGAAAACAAATAGTGTGCAAGTATTAAAGGATCAAGTGTTTTTTTTGTTTTTGTTTTTAATTTAAAAAAAAAACCAAATAGACAAAACAGAATTAGAATAGAGGGTCAAATATAGATGGAAGAGATGTGTTTTTAGCCCTTTCTTGAAGATGGCTAAGAACTCAGCTGCTCAGATTGAGTTGGAATTTGGATTGAATTTTACTGGGCTCCTTGAATTGAAATTATATTAAACTGACTTAAAAATTCAAGTTGAGTCTCATACAACTTATAAAAGAGTATTGAATTTGCCTTAATTATTTTGATGAGTTAAAGTAACTTAAAAAAAAAAAAAACATGCTGCCATGACTTAATGATCACATCATTTTTTACAAATTGAGGGTTGTATGTTTTCTTTATTCTTTATTTTTTTTGAACTTGTAACAACATGAGTGTGAATAATATCTTATCTAAATATTGTGTTAATTTCTAGCAATACGAAGAAAAAATTAAATCGTAAAATACAATGTCTGTGAAGGATGTGCTTCTCTGTTGCTTAAATGGATACTTAACCCAGAAATGAAAACTGTCACCTTTTACTCTCCCTCATGTCTTTCCAAACCCATAAGACACTGGCTGATCTTCAAAGTCACACAACTGAAGATATGGATGTTAATGGACGGATGGATAAGATATGAATGGTAAAGAAGACAACTACTCTGAAACATGTTGAATTATATTTTTGTTTCGGACGAAAGGTTACCATTGTTTGGAACAAACTATATACAAACTAAACAAGAACAAACAAAAGCAAAGTTCTGAGCAAAGAACTTAAATTTCAAATATTAAAAAGTGATGCAAACAAACAAATAGATGTTGTGAAGAATTGCTTAGACCACAGAGTCACTGGTCAAGAAGTGCCATACGTCATGGATCTCCAAGATTATTTCTGCTTCTGTTTCTTGGAACTTCCCCTCAGCAATCTAAGATTTAAAAGTAAAAAAAAAAAAAAAGGCAATTAAATAAAAAAGTGTCAGGTGTCACACTGCATCTCAGTTCCTCTACTTATACTATGTGCATGGATGAACAGTAGACCATCTGGCTATTTTTGGAATACTTATATCAACATACTACGGTTTAGGACGGATACGGATTGGGATGCAGCATCAGTGTATCAATACTGGAACACTAAACTGTTAGTATATTCCTTTCCATATAAATTTGCTTGTTTGGATATTACATTCTTGTTTATTGACTTGTGTTAAAACAAAGATTATAACATCAGATTACAGTGGTGCTTATATTCAGAACAGTTGTGCTTTTGCTCATGTGAAATTTATTAATTGACATTTATATTTACAGCTCCAAAATGCATGTTTTATGGTATAGCAGAAGTATTTGTTGTGCATTATATACCTTTACAGATGTGTAAGTTGAGGACTGAAATTTTCCTTGGCCATCGTTGAGGATGCAGGCAGGTGGGTAAAAACAACCTCATTGCTTACATATAGGTCTGTCAGTGTCTCATCCATTAACGAGTGTAGAATTTTTCAGTTATGTTCCTGGACTTCCTGAACACTGCATATTTTTAATGTTTATTGTATTAAATTCATGAATTGTAGGTTCATTCACCTTAGATTAGGGAACGCATTCAGTATTAACTAGCTGCTTCTTAGCATGCAAATTAGTAGCATATTGGTTGTTTATTAATTCTTTTAAAGCATATATTAATGCTTTATTCTGCACTACCATATTCTGGATCCCCACACCTAAACATAACCACTACAACTACCTTAATTGCTATCAATAAGCACTAATTAGGAGGGGTGTTTTTTTTCTATAATCTAAATTAGTTATCTTTACAAATAGTGTTGGTGAAGAATTTCCATCAACTTTTCTACGTTAAAAATAACATTTTTAAGGTGTCTTTACATTTTAGATTCTCACAATCACTTTAGCACTAATTTCAGAACCTTGATGTTGTTTTCAAAACTAGTGGGGGCAAAAAAGAAGTTGGCTTACTGAGCCTTTAAGCTCTGCTAACCCTGAAATATTCAAACTTTTTTTTCATGGTTTCTTCTTAATCACAAGGTAAATTCATTTATGAAACATTTAACTCTCACTTTAGTGTTTTATATAGTTTATACATGTTAAATTCTATACATATTTGTATAGAATTTAACACTGCAAACTATTTTTTTAGATAGATCAAAAGAAAATAGAAAATTCACTCACTTCTCTGATGTAGCCTCCCTTTGAAAATATGTCCACTTCTTCACCAGTCAAACTTGCTGAAGGTGGACACTGGGCAGCTTTTGCAGATCTCTTCTCTGATGTCCTGCGGCATGGTCTTGAACTTCAGTGTTCCAGGCCCAACAAAAAAATCTGTCCATATATGCTGGACAGGGTGTCGTTTTGGACGATGTCCAAACCCCTCAAATTCAGGGGTGAAGCTTTCTTATTTTATTAAGGTACACTGTTGCACCATCAGTGCTGACCATTTCAGTTTTTACTTCGGCAACTTCTATCTTTTTCCATTTTATCGTGTAGGTCAGTGCTCAATGGTTAAGTCTGGTGGACAAGCACTTGCACCTTGAAAGTGCTGGGGAAGGAGTTGGAGTTCCCATTCTGTGGAAAAGAAAATACAGAGAAAGGTATTGTAAAAACTCTATCTAAATAAATGAATAATAAAATAAAAACAGTAAGATTTTTTAATGTTTTTAAAAGACATTGTTTATGCTCATTAAGGCTACATTTATTTGATCAAAATACAGAAAAAACTAATATTATTACAATTTAAAGTAATGTTTTTCTATTTTAATATAACTTTAAAAATTTTGGAAACTGTGATACTTTTCCTGAATTCTTTGGTGAATTAACAGTTAAAAAGAACAGCATTTATTCAGAGTATCAGGACATAATAAAAAATCTTCTAGTCCTGTGTCTTACAATTTGGAAAATAAAACCTCAGATGAACAACAACACATGACATATCACACTGTGTCATTAATTATTTAGCAAAAATAAAGGCAATATGTAAAAGCCGTATGTGACAAACTAAGGAAACTCTATGATTCAACTGCCTGTATAGATCCAATTTTAGCAGATATAACTTTAAATAATCATTTTCTGTATGACTTTATCAGTCTCTCACATTGTTCTGGAGGGATTTTGGCCCACTCTTCTTTATAACATTACTCCAGTTTGAGGTTCGTGGGCATTATGCACTGCTCTCACCACAGCATTTCAGTCAGGATGACGTCTGGACTTTGACTGGCTATTGCAACACTTTGATACTTTTCTTTTCTTAGCCAACGCTAAGATACCCTAACCTAAGCTACACTCGCTAACACAAAACAGAAATACAACAGGTGATGCGCACCCCTTACCTAATGTGTCTAATACATACAATCATTCTCTGCGGGATGCACGATATACAGGTGCATCTCAATAAATTAGAATGTCGTGAAAAAGTTCATTTTTTCTTGCAAGCTATTTCAAAAAGTGAAACTTTCATATATTTTAGATTCATTGCATGAAAAGTAAAACATTTCAAAAGTTTTTTTTTGTTTTAATTTTGATGATTAGAGCTTACAGCTCATGAAAGTCAAAAATCAGTATCTCAAAATATTATTTTTTGAGTTTTTACATTTGAATTTACATTTGAGTTTCAATTAATGACCATCCATACAGTATAAATTCCGGGTATTTCTTGTTCTTTGAAACCACAATAATGGAGAAGACTGCTGACTTGGCAATGATCCAGAAGACGAACACTGACGACCTCCACAAAGAGGGTAAGTCACAGAGGGTCATTACTGAAAGGTGTGGCTGTTTACAGAGTGCTGTATCAAAGCATATTAAATGAAAAGTTGACTGGAAGGAAGAATTTGGGTAGGAAAAGGTGCACAAGCAACAGGGATGACCGCAAGCTGTCAAGCAAAGCTGATTCAAACACTTGTGAGAGCTTCACAAGGAGTGGACTGAAGCTGGAGTCAGTGCATCAAGAGTCACCACGCTCAGACATCTTCAGGAAAGGGCTGCACAAACACTTCCCAGACCAGAGACAACGTCAGCGTCTTACTGGGCTGTGGAGAAAACTGGACATGTACTCAGTGATCCCAGTCCTCTTTCAGATGAAGTAGAATTTCACGTTCATTGGAAATCAAGATCCCAAGTCTGGAGGAAGAGTGGAGAGCACAATCCATGTTGCTTGAAGTCAGTGTGAAGTTTCAGTCAGTGATTTGAGGCTGCCATGTCATCTGCTGGTGTTGGTCCTGTGTTTTTCTGAAGTCCAGTCAGCGCCATCCTCTACCAGGAAATTTGAGCACTTCATGCTTCCTTCTGCTGACAAGCTTTATAAAGTGCTGATTCATTCATTTTCCAGCAGCAGGACTTAACACCCACACTGCCAGTACTACTTCAGTTCAGTGACCGTAAGTATTCCACTATTCCCAGGTCAGCCACTCAAACTGCAGCCTGACCTGAACTCCATAGAGGAATCTACTAGGAGTATTATCAAGAGGAAGATAGAGAACACAGACTAACAATACAGATGACCTGAGAAAGCGCGACTATCAAAAGCAACCTGGCTTCCATACCACCCTCAGCAGTGCCAAACTGATCACCTCCATGCCAGCAGCCAGTGAGACAGCTAATTAAAAGCAAAGGAGCCCCATACCCTTCTATTAGGTACATATACAATAAAATGGTACATATATGCTCCAGAGGCCAGCAATTCCTAAAATGTTTTTTTTTTTATTAAGTGTATAAATTATTCTAATTTACTGAGATAGTAATTAGTGGGTTTTTTATTAATTTGAGCCTAATCATCACAGTCAAGAATAGAAACATAGCTACTTCAGTCTAGTATTACACATTTAATTTATTAATACCACGAGTTCACAATTACAACCCAAATCAGAGAAAAAGTTAGGACTAATTATGGAAGCTATCAAATCAAAAAGGGCGTAGTGATTTCTAAAATTGCTGACTTGTATTTCATTGCAAGACAATATAATAAATATTTCATGTTTTCATCACAAAATCAACTTCATGTCATTTGTAAATATATGCCCATCCCTTTCCTGTCATTCGGACATAAGCATATTCCATAAAAGTTGGACAATGAAAGCATTTACCACTTTATATCTTAACCCATTCAACTACAACACTTAAAGACGTTTAGGGACTGAAGGCATCTAGAAATGATAAAGTATTTCAAGTGTAATTTTGTCCCATTCTTCCTACAAACAAGTCTTAAGGTGAGCAACAAGATGGGAATGTACATTAGCCGCATTTTTGCGCTAAAATGTATACCTGCATTCTCTGGAGACAGGTGGACTGCAGGCAGGCCAGTCAAATACCCGTGCCCTCTTCCTCCACTTTAAGCCAGGACTATACAATGTGCACAGAATGTGGTTTTGCATTGTCTTGTTAAATAGTAATTCGTCCCTGGAAGATATTTCTTGAAGGCAGCATATTGTACTCAAAATCTCTATGCACTTTTCAGCATTAATGGTGCCATCACAGAAGTGCAGGTGCCTTGCCAAGGGCACTGACACAACCCCATACCATGACAGACCTAGCTTTTGGACTTTGTTCACTGGCCAACTCTGATCTGGATGATCCTTTTCTTCTTTGGTCAGAGAGCATTCTCAAAATATGGTTACAGTTCATCTGACCCCACAGTACCAGTTTCCACATGTGATGAATATCCCAAGATACCTCAGGCCCAGAGAAATCGATGACGCAGCTGCGGACACTGTTGGCATAGGAACTGTACTGGCACAGTACGGTTTCAACCCTGGCATTTGTGGATGTAACTACACATGTTGTATTACCAGGCAAGGTTTGCCGAAGTAGTCTATGACGGCATGTGGTGAAATACTTTCGGCACCTATAGATGAATGTGATTCTTGATACCGGTGCTTCTGAGGATGAGAATCTGGTTGTTCTAACAAACTAGCCCTTGTCCCTTTTCTGCACTAATTTCTCCGATTTATTCAATCTTTCAATTATACTGTTGAAGAATTAAAAATCCAAATATCTTCCTATCTTTCTTTGAGAAACATTGTTCCAAACATTTCAATAATTTTCTCACGTATTTGTTCTAACTCAGCAACTTCAAGAAAGTCTCGGCCATCTTGCTGCTCCTAAAGGACTAGTCTTTCTTGGATGCTGCTTTTGTACCAAATCAGCTACAATCACCTGTTGACATCACCTGTTTCATCACATCATTATTTAACAATTGCCCTCATTACTAACCTAAATTGCTTCTGTCCCAACTTTTTGAAATGTGTTGCGAGTCTAGACAGGAAAGGATGTATATTTACAAATGACATGAAGTTGACCAGACAAAACATGAAATATTTTGTGTTCATATTGTCTGCAATGAAATACAAGTCAAAGTAAATTTAGAAATCACTACGTTCTTTTTTGATTTGTGTTTTCCATACTGTCCCAACTTTTTCTGATTTGGGGTTGTAAGTTGAATTACTGAAATAAATTAACTTTTCCACGACATTCTAATTCATTGAGATGCACCTGTATATCACGTGATATCCTTACCTTTCCTCTCCTTCCTTCCCCATTGTATACGTACAAATGGTTTTCAAAATAAATGGAGATGGAATTGAGCTTTCAGGTAGGCTAATACACAAGACACACATGAGTATATCACACAAAAGTTTGACCCAGTGACCTATCCTTGCGGTATCTTAAAGTGCCCGGCATGGCAAGTATTTTAATGGAAAATTATATTAATTATATTATTAATATAATTATAATCAATATAATTATTAATAAATGTCCAGTAATATATCCAGAATTATATTAATGGACATTTTAATAGAAATAATGCAAACGTTATACAGAATTCAAATGATGGGTATTACAGTGGTATTTTTGTGGGTGCCTGCACATATTGGTATCCAAGGAAATGAAACTGCAGATAAAGAAGCAAAAGAAGCAGTTAAAAACAACGACATTAACTTAATTGTTAATCTAAGTAAGAGTGAAAGCAAGAGTATTGTTAAGAAAAGGCTGAAGGAAAGGTGGCAAAAACAATGGGATAGGGAGAAAAAAGGTTGATGGTTTTACAGAATTTAAAGGAAAGTGGGAGAGATGAAATAGTAATATCAAGGATGAGATTTGGACACACAAGATTAAATAGTACACTTTATAAAATGGGTAAACATGATACGGGAAGGTGTGAATTTTGTGGGCAAGAGGAATCAGTGGAATGTTATTTTGTACTGTCAGAAATAAGAAACTGAAAGAAGGATTCTAATGCAAAATTTAGAAAAAATAAAAATGCAATTTAAACAGAGATATATTACAAAATAACTCGAGAAATGAATGCTATAGTTTTATTTTTCAGTACCTTAAAATAACAAATTTGTGGGAGAGAATATATATATAAAAAAAAGGAAAAGGGGGAAGGTACTAAGTCATTTTGATCCACACTCCATACCAGTTGGTGGCGGAAATACACCATTTTGCAACCGCCAATAAATTTCAAGAAGAAGAAGAAAAAGAAGAAGCTCGATCCACCTCCTCGTCAGCTCACCTCCATACTCGCCAACTGCTGTTCACGTACAAACAAAGGAATCACGAGAAGTGGGCTTTATTTCTTTTACTCTTTGCCTCTCTGGCACTCTCCGTTCGTCGCGTGTGCGCACCTCGAGCTCATATATTTTTTCTGCGCCCTCGTTTTCACTCTCGTTCCGCTCACATCACTTCCGGTCTCAGTAAAAAAAACAAAAACAAAAAAAAACTTCAAAATAAAAGTATTTGAATACCTCCACAAAAACAAACATGCCCATACTGCAACAGAACCTCGCCACTATTTTGATATCTCTACCCCACGTGTACATACACAACCCTGGCAACAAAGATGGCAGAATCTGCTATCAAGCAAAGATGACACGCGAGCATAAATTGTGTGAAAAGGCATTCCAGATCCTTGAGTTCTCTCCACTCCACCGCTGGAAAGCTGCTCTGATATTTACATGAGTCCTACCTCTTGCCTGATCGTAAACCTTCTTTTTAATGTTTTGTTCCTCTGATATTTTCTCTTTTTATCTGCCATCTCTCTCTCTCTTTCTAGTCGATCTGCTAATATCCATCCTGTGCACTCACTGAGTGCTCTCTTCTCCCTATCATTACTAGACATGACCCTTACTGCTGATTGGCTATATGTGTGTTTTGGGACTCGGTCCGACACAAGTGGTCAAAAGTGTTTTTCAAATATTGCTTAGTGCACTTTTAAGGAGTGAAAACATCTCAAATATCTCAGTTTTGCATAAAACAAAAACATAATATACTTATCTTTTTATTGAGTTGCCAGTGCATATTTTCTCTTTTGCCCTTTTACCATGACTTTTAAAAGAAATCTCCCTTGCCTTTGGTCAGTTTTTCGTGGGCAAATTCATGGATTTACACTCAAAAAAATATTTAGGCCTAACAATTAAGATTTATGTATTTTGATTGCATATAAAATTTCCATCCATTTGGATTACATATATTTTAAGGCAATCAAACAGATAAACTTAATGTGATTCCTATTTACAAATCATATGTAAATTAAATGAGCAAGACTGATGATTTATGTAATAGTACCAATAAATTCAATTTGTTTTAAATTCATAAGGAAGAAGATTGTGTATTATTACGTAATAAACCCAATTTACTTTAAATGCATCATGTTTAGATAATTTTTATTAATAAACCCAGTATTCCTTATTCCTCCCCAATCACAACATGTTACAACAAAATCTAACCACACACACACAAAAACAACAACAGTCAGACCACCTTGTTTTACAATTGTTTTATTGCTTCAAAGAATATTTTGAGAATAACAAAAACTCAACAAAAAATGTGCTAAACATATTAGCCAGTGCTAGAGATAATTTTCCTCAAGAGAAAATTCAAGGTAGACAGATCAAACCTGTTAACAGCACTGCTTACATCACAATAACATACAGAAACCAGTGACATGCAGTAATTGGTTTCAATTTAGAATGGTTGGTTACCAGGAAAAAAATAAAATTAAAATAAAAAAGTCAGTGGTTGAGTGTTTTTGCACCACACTTTTCTCTGTTTAATTTTTAGGAACACAGCAGTATAGAATGAACATTCTAAAGAAAATAACATGTTATAATAACGACTAAGAACTAAATTCAGCTTTTAAAATACTGATGTTTAAAAGTTTACTCAAACAGTACAAAGTACCAACATTTAGAGCAAGTCAACCCACTTGCTTTGAAGGAGGAAATATCTGTTAACCAATCACTGAAGCATCTTAATTTTCAATGCTTGGACTTTTGGAGACAGTTTGGTAGTATCTAGTTCCATCAAGATTTTCTGAAACACTTCAAATGTGCACTTAAGGTCCTTTGGGTAATTCAGGTTAAGTGCATATATGAGTCCAAAAAGCATCACACATCCAAGTGTGACATTTTGCAAGTTTTGCAGAACTTCCACGCCTTCAAGCACCACACCAACATCTGTTGGCTCATCTCCAGGACCAGCACCCTCTGCCCGAATGACATACTAGATGCCCATGGTTGTCTGTGCAATCCCCGACTCAGCCTTTGCACTTTCACAGTCCTGGAGGAAAAACAAAAAGAATGAGTTGTGTAACAATACTAGTCACAGTGATATTGACATTTTTTAAAGGCAGATCATATTTAAAAAAACAAACTGACAAATGTAAATTAACTTTACTCTGCATAGTTTTTTTTAACACTCTTCTGACATTGGATTAGCGCGCCAAGAACATCTTGACAGGCTTGTTTAACGGATGTTTTACCTCAGCAATTTTGGAGATTTTACTTATGGAATTATATTAAACTATAGTAAGTAGTACTATATTCACCATTTAAACCCCTTCATTAACGTTTGTAGGAAATTGGGGACCTATTTAACTTCCTGCAGTCATGGTTAAAATAAAACTGAATTTGAGAATTAGTAATTCATTATGTTGCATTGTTTTCAACAGGAAGAGGAGGACAAAAAAAAAGTATCTATTCTAAAGACTAAGGACTCATCATGAAGCAAAATATTTCAGGTAATCATTTTAAACTCGCCATACATATACATATGCAACATATACAGTATGATATCCTGTATAAAACCTGTTTCAGAACTGAATGTGTTATGGCAGTGTTCACATTACAGTATCCAACACAGTGATTTTGCTTTTGCAGAGTAAGAAGAGAAATGGGAACAGCTCAGGGGTGCCCAATAGGTCGATCGCGAAGGCAATGCTGGTAGATCGCGCTTTAGGTCAGTGGTTCTCAACCGGGCGGCGCGAGATAAAACTAAAATATAATAGCCTAATAGCCTATTCACTAAAGTTATGACTAATATGTTAAATAATGTAAGAAATATATATAAATAAATAACAGCACCACCTACGTATTCTGTGATGTTCTGTGTTTCGGAGCAGCTCAAGCCGTTTCTCATCGCGCTGTGTGAAATACAGACTGAACGGCGGCTCAAAACCGCTGTATGAGCATATTATACGCAAACTACAGCTCTAGGCTGGATAAAAGAAGCCAGTGTCATGCTAGTAGCCTAAAGTTTTGATGGATAACGATTGTAATCAAGGTAAAGATGATTACAGTGAC
>JAFVLL020026689.1:0-19937 GCA_021397915.2 Tor tambroides
TGTAACAAGAAAAGACTGAATGACTTGAGATTCAGAGCTACTGGGCTTACAGAGGGACACTTCTATGAATTCAGAGTATCTGCTGAAAATGCTGCTGGTGTGGGCACACCAAGTGAACCATCTGAATATTACAAAGCTTGTGATGCAACTTATCCCCCTGGTCCTCCTAATAATCCTAAAATAACAGATCACTCAAGCACAACTGTTTCCTTGGCATGGAGTAGGCCAATTTATGATGGTGGAGCACCTGTCTCAGGATACATTGTTGAGGCAAAGGAAGTTAGTGACGATGAATGGACTGTGTGCACTCCACCAACCGGTGTGCAAACAACTCACTTCACCATCAAAAAATTAAAGGAAAATGCAGAATACAACTTCCGTATTTGTGCACTTAATATTGAGGGGGCTGGAGAGCATGTTGATGTTCCAGGATCTGTAATTGCTGCTGAAAAACTTGAAGCTCCTGAGACAGAACTTGACACAGATCTTAGGAAATGTGTGATTGTGCGTGCCAGTGCAACACTCCGGTTATTTGTCACCATAAGGGGAAGGCCCGAGCCAGAGGTTAAGTGGACAAAGGCAGATGGTACCTTACCAGAACGTGCTCAAATTGAAGTAACAGGCTCTTACACTGTGCTTGTTATTGACAATGTTAATCGATTTGACACTGGTAAATATGTTGTGACCCTTGAAAACAATAGTGGCACAAAATCTGCATTTATTAATGTCAAGGTCCTTGACTCTCCAAGTGCTCCAGTGAACTTTGAAATTAAGGATGTAAAGAGAGATTCTGTTCAGTTACAGTGGGAGCCTCCACAAATTGATGGTGGTGCCAAGATCACCCATTACATTGTGGAAAAGCGAGAATCTAAAAGGCTGGCATTCACAACTGTGACAAACAACTGTGTCAGAAATTCATTCAAGGTTGATGATCTCCAAGAGGGAGGTCTTTACCACTTCCGTGTATTGGCTGTGAATGAACTTGGTGTTGGTTTGCCTGCAGAGACCATAGAGGCTATCAAAGTTTCCCAAGCACCCTTACCACCTGGTAAAATTACAGTTGTTGATGTTACTCGCCACACTGTTACTCTAGCATGGGAAAAGCCAGATCATGATGGTGGCAGCAAAATTACAGGGTACACAGTGGAAATGATGACTAAAGGATCAGATAAATGGACTGTATGTGCTACAGTAAAGGCACTGGAAGCCACAATTGAAGGTCTTACAACAGGAGAGGAATACAGCTTCAGAATTACAGCACTTAATGACAAAGGAAAAAGTGACCCTAAACCCCTGGGAGCATCTGTTGTGGCAAGAGATATTACGATTGAACCCATTATTGATTTGCTGTTTAATACCTACAGTATAAAAGCTGGAGATGATCTCAAAATTGATGTTCCATTCAGAGGCAGACCTCCTCCAGAGGTTACATGGAAAAAGGATGGTCACTCATTGAAACAAACAACCAGAGTTAATGTGTTGACATCAAAGACATCATCAAAGATTGTCATCAAGGATGCAACAAGAGAGGATGTTGGAAAATATGAAATTACTTTAACTAATTCGATTGGTGTTAAATCAGCAGAAATATCTGTTATTGTTCTTGATAAACCAGGTCCACCAGGTGCAGTCAAGGTCGATGAAATAAGTGCCGATTTTATTTCACTATCATGGGACCCTCCAATTTATGATGGTGGCTGTCAAATTAATAATTATGTGGTCGAGAAGAGAGATACAACCACTACAGCATGGCAAATTGTTTCAGCAACAGTTGCAAGGACATCAATCAAAGTAACTCGTTTGACACAAGGAACAGAGTATCAGTTCCGTGTTGCTGCAGAGAATCGTTATGGTAAAAGCCATGCAGTTGACTCTGCCCCAATTGTTGCACAGTACCCCTTCTCACCTCCAGGCCCTCCAACCAGCCTTCACATTTCTCAAGCCACTAAATCAGGAATGCTAGTTACCTGGAACAGACCAGCAAGTGATGGTGGAAGTCCTGTCATTGGATATCACTTGGAATGCAAAGATCAAAGCAGCATTCTCTGGACAAAGATGAACAGAGGACCAATTACAGAAACTCAGTTCAAGGTAACTGGTTTGGAAGAAGGCCTCTTATATCAGTATAGAGTATATGCTGAGAATATAGCTGGCATTGGACCTTGCACAAAGGCATGTGATCCTGCTTCTGCCCGAGATCCATGTGCATCTCCAGGTCAACCAGTAGTTATGAACATCACAAGAACATCTGTTTCTCTCTCCTGGGCAATACCTGAGTTTGATGGTGGAGCTAAGGTGACTGGCTACATTGTTGAACGCAGGGAACTTCCAGATGGGCGGTGGTTAAAGTGTAATTTTACCAATCTTCAAGAAACATTCTTTGACGTAACTGGCCTAATTGAAGATCAAAGATATGATTTCCATGTAATTGCTAAGAATGCTGCTGGCTTACTCAGTGAACCATCAGAGGGTACAGGACCTGTGACTGTAAAAGATGATGTTGATCCACCACGCATCACAATTGAGGACAAGCTAAGACAGCTGGTTGTAGTGAAAGCTGGAGACTTACTCAGAATTGATGCTGAAATATCAGGACGTCCGATTCCTGTGATTTCATGGGCAAAGGATGGAAAAGAGATTGAAGCCAAGGCCAGATTTGAGATTTCTTCAACACTCACTAGTACAACACTAATTGTGAGAGATGCTATTAGACGAGACTCAGGACAGTATGTTCTAACATTGCAAAATGTTGCAGGCACCAGATCTTTGGCAGTAAACTGTAAGGTCCTGGACAGGCCGGGCCCATCAGCTGGACCATTGGAAGTAACTGGTGTGACTGCAGAGAAATGTACATTGACTTGGGGACCACCTCAAGAAAATGGAGGTGCTGAAATTCAGCACTACATAGTTGAGAAACGTGAAACAAGCCGGCTTGCCTGGACTCTGGTATATGCAGATATGAAGGCCACAACATGTAAAGTAACAAAACTGCTCAAAGGTAATGAGTATATATTTAGAGTTCGGGGAGTTAATAAGTATGGAAATGGTGAAGCTCTGGAGAGTGATCCTGTTAAGGCAATGGATCCATTTACAGTCCCTGCTGCACCAACAAATGTTGAAGTCACCAGTGTTACAAGTGAAGCAATGACGATTTGCTGGGAAAGACCTGTCTCTGATGGTGGCAGTAGTATTTGTGGCTATGTAATTGAGAAACGTGAGAAAACTGGTCTTCGCTGGGTACGTGTCAACAAAAAGCCTGTTTATGACTTAAGAGTAAAAGCTTCCAATCTCCGTGAAGGATCCGAGTATGAATACAGAGTATTTGCAGAGAATGCTGCTGGTTTGAGTGCACCAAGTGTACCTTGCTCATTAACAAAGGCAGAGGATCCATTGTTCCTACCATCACCTCCAGCTAAACCTAAAATAATTGATTCTTCTAAAACATCAATAACTTTGTATTGGAACAAGCCATTATTTGATGGTGGTTCTCCAGTTACAGGATATATGGTGGAATACAGGAAAACCAATGATGATGACTGGACACTTGGTGTCAGTAACACTAAGAGTACAGAGTTCACTGTGGTGGGACTCACTTCAGGAGAAGAGTATGTCTTTGTAGTCAGATCAATTAACAAGATTGGTCCAAGTGAGCCAAGCCATGAAACTGATCCACAGATAGCAAAGGACAGAGAAGATGAGCCAGTTTTCCTAATCAGTAATGAAATGAGGAAGACACTGATTGTCAAAGATGGCAGCTCATTTACACTTAGAGTCCCATTCAAGGGAAAGCCTGTTCCACATGTAATGTGGAACAAACCAGATGTTGATCTGAGAGTGAGGGCTGCTATTGATATAACCGATAACTGCACATCCATCACAATTGAGCAAGCTACAAGAGATGACTCAGGAAAATACACTGTAACCCTCCAAAATGTTGCTGGAACTGCTACACTGACACTGAGCGTAAAGGTCCTTGATTCCCCAGGCCCACCAGCCTGCATTGAAATAAAGGAAGTCACCAAGAGCTCTGCAACTATTACATGGGATACTCCTGAGAATGAAGGTGGTGCTCCAGTCAAGAACTACCTTGTTGATCTCCGTGAGGCAACTAAAATGGGCTGGACCAGGATTACAGACAGTTGTCCCAGGTTGACTTATAAAGTTAATGATCTTCAAGAAGGTGGTGTTTATTATTTCAGAGTTACAGGTGAAAATGAGTACGGTATAGGAGTCCCACTTGAGACCAAAGAAGGAACAAAGATTACAGGTAAAATAAAATTGTTTATTTTGTCTTTTCTGTAGCATATTTGTTTGATGATTATTTCAAGTCTTGGATACATATATTTTGCTTATGTGATACTTTCAATTTTTAGAAAAACCAAGTCCACCACCCAAGCTTGGCGTCACTGATGTCACAAAAGACAGTGTCTCACTAGCATGGCTTAAACCAGAACACGATGGAGGAAGCAGAATTACAAATTACCTGGTTGACGCTCTTGAAAAAGGACAACAAAAGTGGATAAAGTGTGGTTCCACCAAATCAACTCACTTTGTTGTCTGTGGATTGAGAGAAAATGCTGAATACTACTTCAGAGTTCGGGCTGAAAACCATGCTGGACTTAGTGACCCCAAGGACATGGTTTTACCTGTGCTTGTAAAAGACCAGCTGGGCAAGTTATTTACTATTAATGATGTTTTATTTTTAAACATACACAATGTTTGATTGATTAGTTTTACATGATGTTAAATTATTATATAATCTTATTGCTTGCTTTAATCAACAGAGGCACCTGAAATTAACATGAAGGACTTCCAACACAACACTGCCTATGTTAAGGCAGGTTCAAATCTCAAGATTGAGATCCCCCTCACTGGTAAACCTCTACCAAAAGTATCCCTCTCTAAGGATGGACAGGTTCTAAAGTCAACCATGAGATTCAACTCTGATGTGACAACTGACTCCCTAATAATTTCTTTGCGTGAGAGTATTGCTTCAGATGCAGGCAGATATGATATCACGGCTTCCAACTCCAGTGGAACCACAAAGTCTTTTGTGAATATTGTGGTTCTTGACAGACCAACCCCACCAGTTGGTCCTGTTGAAATGTGTGATGTCACAGAGGACAGTGTCAGTCTAAAGTGGTTGCCTCCTACCTATGATGGTGGTAGCCCAATTACCAACTACATCGTTTTGAAACGTGAGACCACTACTGCAAACTGGATGGAGGTCTCATCTGCAGTTGCACGGTGCACAATCAAGATCATGAAGCTGATTACTGGAGTTGAGTACCAGTTTAGAATCAGGGCTGAGAATCGCTTTGGCATCAGTGACCACATTGATTCACCGACTGTTACAGTCAGTCTTCCATACAGTGAGTAAAATTCTTCTCTACAGCATAAGCTACAAATTGGTAAATACAAATGTATCTATGAGCATCTATGAAAACCTTTTCTATTTTTTTTCAGCACTCCCCATTGCACCTTCACAACCATGGGTGTCGACTGTAACAAAGGAAAGTATTACTGTTAACTGGAAGGAGCCCTCTTCAGATGGTGGAAGCCATGTTTTTGGATATCACCTTCAGATGAAAGACAGAAACAGCATTCTTTGGCAGAAAGTTAACACAACTGTTATCCGGGCTACACATTTCAAAGTATCAAACGTGAACGCTGGTCTGATCTATGAGTTTAAGGTTGCAGCTGAAAATGCTGCTGGTATTGGTCCAGTTAGCAAGCCCTCAGATCCTGTGCTTGCAATTGATGCTTGTGGTAAGCATTTAGTTTTCTGTAAATTGATTGTTTTATGTGCTTAATCCATTAGTATTAATAATGGTAGTTTTCTTTTTGTGTAATCCAATGGAAAAATGAACATTAATTGCCACTGTTTTTTTCCCTACAGAACCTCCAAACAACCTCAGAGTCACTGATATCACAAAGAGTTCAATTAGCCTTGCATGGGACAAACCCTCATATGACGGAGGAAGTAAAATTACTGGATATTTGATTGAAAGGAAAGATGGTCCAAAAGGCAGATGGTCAAAAGCTAATTTGACAAATGTTTCTGACACAAAGTTCACTGTATCAGGCTTGACTCAGAATGAATCTTATGAATTCCGTGTCATGGCTAAGAATGCAGTTGGCTCCATTAGTAACCCATCTACAAATGTTGGACCAGTCACATGTGTAGACACATATGGTGCCCCTGAGATTGAACTTCCTTCAGAATATCTTGATGTTGTGAAATACAAAGCAGGTGCTACAGTTGAGCTTAAAATTGGGATTATTGCTAAACCTCAACCAACAATTGAATGGTACAAGGATGGAAAAGAGCTTGAGTCTGGTGCTCAGATTTCCATTTCCAACACCACTGAGTCTGCATGCATCACAGTCAGGGAAGCCACCCGTTTGAATACTGGAACATATGAACTCAAGATCAAGAACTCTTTAGGCTCAGCATATGCTGCTGTCAGAGTACTTGTCCAAGGTATGTTGCAAAGTTTACTACTAAATACATTTTTAATAACTGACATAATATCTAACATTACTTTTATTAATATTTGTGTTATTTTTGAATGACATTTTTATGTAGTTAATTTACTTTTTATCATCATACATTTTCCACATCTTGAAATCATTGCCTTAATGTGTTCATTGCTTCTGCCTAAATGAATATGTGACATTAACTAACTGCATGATTTGTATAATCTTAGAACTGTACATTTATGCCACACAGACATTATTTTGACAGTCACCTCTGATAACGGATCACTCTTAATTGTAGAAACATTAATTTTCTGTAAAGCTGGTTTGAAACAATATGTATCATGAAAAGTACTATACAAAATAAATTTGTGATGCATTTATTAGCCTCAGTTTGAAAAAGTTTGACTGAATTTTTCATCAGACAAACCAGGACCTCCTGCTGGAGAAATACAGTTCAAGAAAATCACAGCAGATACTATGACTATCATGTGGGATCCTCCAGCTGATGAAGGTGGTGCAATGGTTACCTACTACATTGTAGAGAAACGTGAAACAAGCAGAATTATGTGGTCCATTATCTCAGAAAAACTAGAAGACTGCATTGTCACAGTCCCAAGGCTAATTAAGGGCAATGAATACATATTCCGAGTTCGTGGTGTAAACAAATATGGAGTTGGAGATCCTCTGGAATCTAGACCAGTAATTGCACAGAATTCCTTTGGTAAGGAGATTTTTTTAGTAATAAAAATGTTTTTTTAAACAGTTATTATTAAATGTGTTGTCTAATATATAATTTAATAATTCCCCCCCTCACAGTTCCTCCTAGTCGGCCTTCTAAACCCCAAGTCACTATGATTACCAGGTCAACAATGACTGTGGTATGGGAAAGACCAAGTTTAGATGGTGGCAGCGACATTGATGGATATTACTTAGAAAAGCGGGAGAAGAAAAGTCTACAGTGGTTCAAGGTTATTAAAGATCCCATTCGTGATACCAGACAGAAAGTCAGCAATCTCACAGAAGGAAATGAATATCAGTATCGTGTCTGTGCAATTAACAAAGCTGGAGCAGGCCCATATTCTGATGCGTCCATCTTCTACAAAGCTTATGACCCAATTGGTAAGCTTACTTTGTGGTTTCTTTTTATTGCTTTATTTTCCAGAATGTGGATATAAATGTGTACAATGTATACACTGATATTAGTAAATACACTGATATAGTAAAATAGAATTTACTATATACTCTTAATTGTTATTTTAGATCCACCAAGTGAGCCAACCAAACTCAGAGTTGTTGATTCAACAAAGACATCTATTACCCTTGGATGGGTCAAGCCTGTCTATGATGGTGGCAGTGAAATTACAAGCTACGTTGTTGAACAAAGAATGGCAGATGAGACCGAATGGGTCACTATAAGTTCTAAAGGAGAAGTAAGAACAACTGAATTTGTAGTGTCCCACTTGAAACCTGGAGTGTACTACTTCTTCCGTGTCTCTGCTGTTAATTGTGTTGGAACTGGACGTTCAATTGAGATGGTGCAGTCAGTGCAAGCCAAAGATATTTTGGGTTTGTATTTTCTTGCTGTCTAAAACAATAAAGAAATTGTTTAAATATGATACCGTGAATCTGATCAAATATGTTTCTTCTTTATTTCAACAGAGGAGGCAGATGTGGATCTTGACATCTCAATGTCAACACAGTACATAGCAAAGGCTGGTAGAGATGTGGAGATTGTTATCCCTCTTAAGGGTAGACCTGCTCCAAATGTAACATGGAGAAAGGGAGACAAAAACATTAGTGGTGATGCAAGATATGCCATCAGAAACACAGAATACTCAACTACACTCATAATTCCAAAGGTCACAAGGGATGACACTGGCAAATATCTTCTTGAAATTGAAAATGGGGTTGGAGAGCCAAAAACCATCACAGTGTCTGTGAAAGTGTTAGACACACCATCTGCTTGTAATAGGTTGATAGTGAAGAATGTGACACGAGGTAAACTCACTTTAAGCTGGGAACCACCTAATATAGATGGTGGCTCTCCAATCACAAATTATGTTGTTGAAAAGAAGGATGCTAAAATGAAGGCATTCACCATTGTGACAAATGAATGTGCCAATACAACCTACAAAGTTGATGGTCTTACTGAAGAAATTTCCTATTTCTTCCGTGTTTCTGCTGAAAATGAATATGGTGTTGGTGATCCTTGTGAGACTGCACAGCCTGTGAGGGCAACCGAGATGCCTGGAGCTGTAAAAGACCTTGCACTGGTGGATTCAACTAATACATCTGTATCGTTGGCATGGACAAAGCCTGATCATGATGGTGGCAGCCACATTTCTGAATACATTATTGAGAAGAAAACAAAGGAAGAAGAAGCTTGGAGCATTGGTGGTACATGCAGGCGTTGCCAGTATGAGGTAACTCACCTTAAAGAGCTTTCAGAAGTTTACTTTAGAGTATTCGCAAAAAATGAGAAGGGTCGCAGTGACTTCTCTCAAATTGGACCTATCACTGTGAAGGAACTCCTTATACTGCCTGAGGCAAACCTTATTGACTATCCTAATTCAGAATTAAGTGTTCGCATTGGACAAAATGTGAATATTGATTTGCCCTACAAGAGTAAACCTAAACCAATGATCCAGTGGATGAAAGATGATGTGCCACTCAAGGAAAGTGAACAAGTTCGTTTCAGACAAACAGAGAACAAGGCAAGTCTCATTGTAAGAAATGCAAGAAAGGAGAATGCAGGAAAATACACCTTGGTCCTTGATAACAAACTTGTCAAGAACTTCTTTGACATTAAAGTCATTACACTTGGGCCACCCTCTCAGCCTATAGGCCCAGTTCGTTTTGATGAAATTAAAGCCCAGAGTATTATCATCTCATGGGATGAACCCCAGGATGACGGTGGTAGCGAAATCACCTGCTACAGTGTAGAAAAGCGAGAGACATCTCAAGCAGCATGGAAGATGGTTTGCTCTAGTGTGGTCAGGACCACATTCAAGATACCAAACTTGGTTAAGGGTACTGAATACCAATTTAGGGTGCGTGCAGAGAACAAATATGGAGTAAGCGAGCCTCTAACCTCATCAGATGTGGTTGCTCAACACCAATACAAGCCACCAGGTCCACCAGGAAAACCTGTGGTATTTAATGTTACAAGTGATGGCATGACTGTTCAGTGGGAAGCCCCAGGATTTGATGGCGGTTCTCCAGTCACTGGATACCATCTTGAGAAAAAAGATAGGAACAGCTTATTGTGGATGAAAGTGAATTCCAGCGTTATCTCTGGAAGAGAATACAGAGTCATTGGACTAATTGAAGGTCTGGAGTATTCATTCAGAGTTTATGCGCAAAATAATGCCGGAATGAGTCCAGTCAGTGAACAGAGCAAGCACAAACTGGCAATCTCCCCTGTTGGTAAGTCTTAGTATTGTCTTTTTGCTTATGGTTTTAATTACTCTACAGTATTCATCTTTTTTCCAAATTTCCTTCTTTTCCTTTCTTCAAAATATCTTTTTTTTTTTTTTTTAGATCCTCCTGGCACACCTAACTGCATTGATGTTACAAGAGACTCTGTAACACTTCAGTGGGAACCACCGAAGCGTGATGGAGGCAGTAGGATTGTGGCATACAGTGTTGAAAGGCGTCAAGGAAGAGCACGTTGGTTGAGATGCAATTTCATTGACATCAGCGAATGTCAATTTACTGTAACAGGCCTTGCTGCTGGTGATCGCTTTGAATTTAGGGTAATTGCCAGGAATGCTGTCGGAACAGTTAGTCCACCTTCTCAGTCATCTGGCTACATCATGACCAAGGATGAAAGTGGTATGTACATACAAAGGCATCATGCGATAGATATTGTTCTATATTAAATATATGCTAAATAATGGAATTTATTCTTTTGTTCTTGAACTTGTTCTTTTTCAGTCATCCCTGAGATTGAGTTTGAAGCTGAGAAGACTCTCACCATCAAGGCAGGAGAAAACATTAAACTCAACTGCAGTATAAGTGGACGTCCTGTACCTCAAGTCACATGGTATAAAGATGGAAAGGAAGTTGATAAAATGCTGGTTGACATCACAACTGTTATTGGATCCAGCTCACTGTTCATCAGAGATGCTGACCGCAATGACCGTGGTATCTACACAGTCGTGGCCAAGAACAGTTCCGGCACAACAAAAGTGGATGTTCTTGTTAGAGTACAAGGTATGATCTAAAATCAGCTTTGACTTATAGTTTTAATAAAGCTGTTCTGGATTTGGTCATTGCTTATTTTCACCTTTTTGGTCATTGTGTTTTTCAGATACCCCTGGACCACCTGAGGGCCCACTTCGCTTCACAAATATATCTGCAGAGAAAGCAACACTTTGGTGGAGCCCACCTGAAAATGATGGCTGTGCACCTATCACTTATTATGTAATTGAGAAGCGTGAGACTTCCAGAATTTCCTGGGCACTTGTAACATCGAAGTGTGAAGCCTGCTCCTTTAATGCCACAAAACTGATTAAAGGCAATGAATATCAGTTCCGTGTATCTGCTGTCAATAAATTTGGTGTGGGCAAGCCACTAGAGTCTGATCCAATCATTGCTCAGATGCAGTACAGTAAGTAAAAACCTTTTGTTCTTGATCCAATCATTTGTTAATTTAGTTCTGGTTATTTTTTACTTTAACACATTTTGATATCTCACAGCGGTACCAGATGCTCCTGGAACACCTGACTGCACTCATGTGACAGGAAACAGTATCACTCTATGCTGGACAAGACCAAGACATGATGGTGGAAATGAGATTAAGCAATACATTCTTGAAAGACGAGAAAAGAAGAGTTTAATATGGGTGAAGGTTTCTGCAAAGAGACCAATAACTGAGCTTAGGCATAGAGTAACAAACCTTACAGAAGGAAATGAATATGAATTCCGTGTTATGGCTGAAAATGGTGCTGGAATTGGACCTGCAAGTAGTACATCCAGATTGTTCAAATGCAGAGAACCAACAAGTGCACCCAGTGCACCAACTCTGGTGAAGGTCATTGATTCCACCAAGATGTCTGTTACCTTGGAATGGACCAAACCAGTATTTGATGGTGGTATGCAAATAATTGGTTACATTATTGAGATGTGCAAGGCAAGCCTTGAGGAATGGCACAGAGTCAACAACCAGACTTGCATCCACACACATTACACAGTAACAGAGTTAGAACCTGGTGAAGAATATAAATTCCGTGTGTGTGCAGTCAATGGTGCTGGCAAGGGAGAATTCTCTGAGACTCCAAATGTAGTACAAGCAGTTGATAGACTGACCTCACCTGAAATTGATATAGATGCAAACTTCAAGCAGACACATGTTGTGAAGAGCGGCGGAACGGTTACACTTCATATTCCCTTCCGTGGAAAACCAGCCCCTCTTGCCACATGGACAAAAGCAGATGGAGATCTTGGTGTAATGGTCGATATTAATACCACTGACACATTTAGCACTTTGACAATTGAAAATTGCACCAGGTATGATGCTGGCAAGTATACACTCTCTCTCGAAAACAACAGTGGTCGTAAAGCCATTACATTAACAGTCAAAGTGTTGGATACACCTGGCCCTCCTGGACCTCTCTCATTCAAGGATGTGACAAGAGGTGCTCTGACACTCATGTGGGATGCACCATACAATGATGGAGGTGCACGTGTTCATCACTACACAGTTGAAAAGCGAGAGGCAAGTCGATTAAGTTGGCAAGAGGTCAGTGAAAAGTGTACTCGTCAAATATTGAGAGTGACCAACCTTGATATTGGTGTAGCCTATTTCTTCCGGGTTATTGCTGAAAATCAGTATGGAAAAGGTGAGCCATTTGAAATGACAGAGCCTATTATAGCCACAGAAGAACCTGCACCTCCTAAGCGACTGGATGTCATTGATACTACATCCTCAACAGCCAGCTTAGTATGGATGAAGCCTGAGCACGATGGTGGAAGCCGCATTACTGGTTACATTGTTGAGACTAGAAAGAAGGGTTCTGATCACTGGGTTGTAGGTGGCCAAACCAAATCTTTGAAAATGGTTCTTGAAGGCTTGGTTGAGAACACAGAATATGAATTCCGTGTTAAGGCTCAGAATGATGCTGGCATTAGTCACCCACGAGATGCGCTAGCCTCTGTCATTATAAAGGAGCCACGTATAGAGCCAACAGCGGATCTCAGTGGCATAGAGAAACAGCTCATCACTTGCAAAACAGGAAATTCCTTTGCCATTGATATTCCAATCAGTGGCAGACCAGCCCCCAAGGTAACATGGAAGCTTGAAGAAATGAAACTTAAAGAAACAGACAGAGTGTCGATTAAGATTTCTAAAGACAGAACAACTCTACTGGTTAAGGATGCCAAGAGAGGTGACAGTGGAAAGTACTATCTCACACTTGAAAATGCAGCTGGATCAAAAACATTCACTGTCACTGTTAATGTCATTGGTAGACCATCCCCACCAACTGGACATGTTGAAATTTCAGGAATATCATCAGAATCCTGTGTATTGACTTGGGGAGAACCGACAGATGATGGTGGAACAGACATAACCAATTATATTGTTGAGAAACGTGAGTCTGGCTCCACCACATGGCAGGTTGTGAATTCAAGTGTGAAACGGACCACCATCAAAGTAACTCATCTCACGAAGTACATGGAGTACACTTTCAGAGTCTGTGCTGAGAACAAATTTGGTGTTAGCAAGTCTATTGAATCTCAAGCTATTGTTGCTGAGCATCCATTCAGTGAGTATTTAATATTATATATAACTTTTATTTATTAATGACATAGATCATAAACAATGCTGTATTTATTTTTGTTGTCCTCAATCTGATAAGCGTTGCATTTCTATTTCCAGTTTCACCAAGCCCACCAACTCGCCCAGATGTAGTTTCAGTGTCTGCTAATGCAATTTCTATCCGCTGGGATGTGCCATATCATGATGGTGGAAGCCAAGTAACTGGATACTGGATTGAGAAAAAGGAGCGTAATACAATTCTGTGGGTGAGGGAGAACAAAATTCCTTGCCTTGAGTGTCACTACAAAGTCTCTAACCTTATTGAGGGCCTTGAGTATCAGTTCAGAGTATATGCAATGAACATCGCTGGTTTGAGTAAAGCAAGTGAACCATCAAGACCAGCACTGGCTCTAAATCCAGTTGGTAAGTTTTTTTTGTTGCTTTCTATTGTAATTTATATGTATTGTTTTTATTCATGACTTCATATTTATCAAGTGTTTTGTCTGCATTTTCAGATCCACCTGGCAAACCAGAGGTTTACGATGTAACTAAGACATCAGTGTCTATTAGATGGTCCATACCATTCAATGATGGTGGCAGCAAGATTGTTGGATATGTGGTTGAACGCAAGGCATTCAGTGATGATGAAGAAGCTCGTTGGTTGAAGTGCAACTACACTACAATCACAGAAAACTTCTTTACTATTACATCACTCCATGAGGGAGAGCAGTATGAATTCCGCGTAATTGCCAGAAATGGTGCTGGAGTCCACAGTATGCCATCTGAATCAACAGGACTTATCACATGCAAGGATGAATATAGTAAGATGGTTTACTTTACAGATGCATACTTATATTATCTGTAGAAACACACATATCTAATATTTGGATGTCTGTTAATACATTTTATGTTTTTATTTCAGCACCACCAAAGGCTGAGCTGGATAGTAAACTTGTGGGTGAGACAATCACTATTAGAGCAGGATCAGACCTGGTTCTTGATGCTGCTGTTGGTGGAAAACCAGAGCCTAAGGTTTTTTGGGCCAAGGGTGACAAGGAGCTGGAACTCGGAGAGAAATACTCACTGACATACACAAGTACAAGAGCGATGGCAATCATTAAGTCATGTGATAGAAATGATACTGGAAGATACATCCTTACTGTGAAAAATGCAAGTGGAATCAAAACAGCTGCTGTCAATGTGAAAGTACTTGGTAAGAACATAATAAATCACATACTGTTTCATTCAAAATACCTTTTATTGGCTGTATATTTAATTTGAAAATCATTTGTATTTAAGATACACCTGGTCCACCTGAGGGTACAATAATAATTAGCAGGGTCACAGAAGAGAAATGCACAGTTTCCTGGAGGATTCCTCTGGAGGATGGTGGAGATCGTATCACTCACTATATTGTTGAGAGACGTGAGACCAGCAGACTCAACTGGGTCATCATGGAACCTGAATGCAAGACTCTGTCTTGTGTCAGCACAAAACTGATCAAGAACAATGAGTACATTTTCCGTGTCAGAGGTGTAAATAAGTATGGGCCTGGTGTACCTCTAGAATCTGAACCAGTTATTGCAAGAAATGCATACAGTAAGTGTAATTATGATTATGATGTATTAATATTTTCATTAATATTTATAATTTACCCACAGTAACAAGGATAGAGTATTAATATATGTTTGTAATTTACATTATAGCTGTTCCAACACCTCCGGGAGCACCAGAGATTACTGCTGTTGGAAAAGAACATGTCATTATTGAGTGGCTGAAGCCAGAGAGTGATGGTGGAAGTGAAATTTTTAACTACCTTGTGGATAAACGTGAGACGAGTAGTGTTAGATGGACAAGAGTGAACAAAACCTACACCATTTATGATACACGCCTCAAAATCACTGGTCTCCTTGAGGGTAGCGATTATCAGTTCCGTGTTGCAGCTGCCAATGCTGCTGGCACCAGTGTTCCAAGTGATGCATCTCAGTACGCTCACTGTAAAGATCCCACATGTAAGTAACACTGACCTGCATGGCCTAAAAAAATTCTTAAACACAGAAAAATAGTAACATGCCTAACCTGCCCCCTCATTTTACAGATACCCCAGCTCCACCATCAGTTCCTCGTGTTACAGACACCACAAAACACAGTATTAGCATAACATGGACACGACCAATGTATGATGGTGGATCCGATGTCACAGGCTATGTTGTTGAGATTCTGGAGGAGGGAACAGAGCAATGGTATAGAGCCACCCAGAAGATACTGACAAGTACTCAATACACAGTAGCTGGTCTGGCAAGTAACAAAAAGTACAGCTTCAGAATTGCTGCAGTCAATGCTATGGGTACTGGAGAGTTCAGTGAAAGCAGTATTGAGGCTGCACCGTCAGAGAAACTCGGTAAGATTTTTTTAAAGATCTACATGGTTAATAGCCATAATCGAGCTATTAAAGCCTTCCAGAGGCCTATTTTTGATGTGGATTTAATGAATGAAATTTGTTATTGCTATGCTCTCAGAAATCCCTGATATTGAGCTACCTGACGAACTGAAGAAGACTGTTTGCATCAGAGCTGGCAACACTTTACGTCTTCATGTAACTACAACTGGAAGACCTGCACCAGTTGTTACCTGGAGAAAGCTTGGAATTGACCTACAGTCCCGTGGACTCATAGATACCACAGAAAACACTACAACTTTAATAGTGGAGAAGGTTCATCGTTACGATGCTGGAAAATACACAATTGAGGCAGAGAATCCATCTGGCAAGAAAGTGATTACCATTCTTGTCAAAGTTTATGGTGAGTAAATTTATGCAATTACAAATGAATACTGTTCATTCACTAAAATTAAATAATCCATATGTAACTTATAGCAACTTATGCTTAAAACTGTTTAAAAATTGATTTGTAGATACTCCTGGACCATGCGGTGCAGTAAATGTTAAAGATTACACAAAAGAGTCTGTTGTAATCACATGGGATGTGCCTACTGTTGATGGAGGTGCTCACATCAACAACTACATAATTGAGAAGCGTGAAGCTTCAATGAAATCTTACAAAACAGTGACAACAGAATGCAAGAAGACATTATACAGAATCACTGGACTGGAAGAAGGAACACAATACTTCTTTAGGGTATTGCCTGAGAACATATATGGTATTGGAGAACCTTGTGAAATTACTGATCCAGTGTTGGTTTGTGAAGTTCCATCTGTTCCTCAAGATCTGTATGTAATTGATACTACAAAATCTACTGTCATTCTTGGATGGGAAAAGCCACTTCACGATGGAGGCAGCAGAATATCTGGTTATGTTATTGAAGCCTGCAAAACAGGAAGTGACCGCTGGATGAATGTTGCTAATGTGAAACCATCTTTGCTACAGCACACAATTGTCTCACTGAATGAAAATGAGCAATATCTTTTCAGAATCAGAGCTGAAAATAGTAGAGGGGTTAGTGAGCCCAGAGATCTTATGACACCTGTAACAATACAGGAACAGAGAGGTAAGATATCATTAAAACTGATAAATGACATGAGGAAAGCTGTAATTAATTATTGTTTTGTATTATTTATTGTTTGTTTCAAACTTTAATTATTGTTATTTCTATTTTTATTACAGTCATGCCAAAGATTGACTTGACTGGCATCCCACAAAAGATTGTCAATGTGCCAGCTGGTAAGCCAATTGTGCTCAACATTCCCATTAAAGGTAGACCTGCACCAGTGTGTTCCTGGTTCTTTGGTGGAGTCAAGATGAAGGACAAGCTTGACCGCATCAAGATTGAGACAACTGCTAAATTCACTAAATTGACAGTCCGTGAAACCACAATTGATGATACTGGTGACTATACTCTTGAAGTGAAAAATGTCACTGGAACAGCAACTGAGGTCATCAAAGTTATCATTCTTGGTGAGAAACAATTTACTTTTCCCTACAGCTTTTTATAGCTACATTTAAAGTGTTTTTGAAATTTACCAAATGTATTTCTTCCTTAGATAAACCTGGAGTACCTGTAGGGCCTATGAAAATTGAGGAGGTTGATGCCACATCTGTGACCTGCAGCTGGGAACCACCACTGAAGGATGGAGGCGCAAATGTCAGTGGATACATTGTTGAACAGAGAGATGCGCATCGACCTGGATGGATGTCAGTGTCTGAATCTGTCACAAGACCCATGTTCAAATTTACAAGACTTGTGGAAGGAACTGAATATGTGTTCCGTGTTGCTGCAACAAATCGTTTTGGTATTGGCGGGTTCTTGCAATCTGAAGTTGTTGAGTGCAAGAGTGCCAAAAGTATGTTTTTTCTACCTCTGATGTTTTCTATTTCTATTTACATTTAATTTATTTAAAAATAAATGTATTAAATTGTTCTCTTTTTTCTAGCTGTACCTGGAGCACCCAGCACACCTGAAATACTTGATGTGTCTCATGATGGCATGACCCTTACTTGGATACCACCCGAGGATAATGGTGGTTCTACTATTGCTGGCTACATTATTGAGCGAAAAGAGACGGGATCCGACAGATGGATTCGTATCAATAAGAATCCAGTGACCATGACAAGATACAGAGCAACAGGACTTATCGAGGGTCTTGAATATGAATATAGAGTTACAGCTATCAACTCTAGAGGCTCTGGAAAACCAAGTGCAAACTCCAAACCAACTATTGCAATGGATCCCATCGGTATGTACAAAGGACATATACAAGTAAACTGAGTTTTCAATAGAACAAACATGACTATTGTGTTCAATTTTTTCTCTTAAACAGAGCCTCCTGGTATTCCACTGAACCCAAGAGTCACAGATACCACAAGAACATCAGTTTCACTTGCTTGGTGTCCTCCGGAGGAAGAGGGAGGTGCTGCTATAACTGGCTATCTAATTGAGATGCAGAAGGTTGACCAGGTTGAATGGACAAAATGCAACACAACACCAACAAAGATTTGTGAATACACTTTGACACACATGCCTCAGGGAGCTGAATACAAGTTCCGTGTGATGGCATGTAATGCTGGTGGAGCTGGAGAACCAGCTGAGATTCCAGGGGTGGTCAAAGTTACAGAAATGCTTGGTAAGATGAAATAATAATGGGAATAAGAATATATGTTTCATTCTGTCATGTATGTATAAGTACATACATATTTTCTTTTGTAAAAACTTTATTTTGCTTTCAGAATATCCTGATTTTGATCTGGATAAAATCTACCAGGAAGGCTATGTTGTCAGACAAGGTGGTGTCATCAGGCTGTCTGTGCCCATCAAGGGCAAACCCCTCCCAACATGCAAGTGGACAAAGGAAGGTCGTGACATTTCTCACAGAGCTATGATTGCAACCAGTGAAGAACGTACTGAGCTTGTGATTAAGGAAGCCCACAGAGATGACACTGGCACCTATGACCTTGTGTTGGAAAACAAATGTGGAAAGAAGGCTGTCTATATCAAGGTCAAAGTTATTGGGCGCCCAGATCCACCTGAGGGTCCTCTTGAATTTGATGATATTCAGGCACGTTCAGTCAGAGTGAGCTGGAGACCACCCTCAGATGATGGAGGCTCTGATATCTTTGGTTATATTGTGGAGAGGCGAGAGGTGCCAAAAGCAGCTTGGTACACTGTTGACTCACGTGTGGTTGATACATCACTTGTGGTCAAGGGACTGAAGGAGAATGTTGAATATCACTTCAAGATTACAGCAGAGAACCAATTTGGCATAAGCAAATCCCTGAAATCGGATGAATCTGTTACGCCAAAGACTCCTCTTTGTAAGCATATTTATCATTGCTATTTTTAACATCTTTCTAAGTAACCCCTTTTAAATGATTGTAAATAACAATAATTGTTGTGTTTTTTTTCTTTGTTTTGCATAAAGGTCCACCAGAACCTCCTAGTTTCCCTCCAGAAATCATGGATGTTACAAAGACCACAGTTGGCCTGTCCTGGTCAAGACCAAAGGATGATGGTGGATCTCGTGTAACTGGATACTATGTTGAGAGAAGAGAGGTTTCCACTGAGAAGTGGGTGCGTCATAACAAGACTCATATCACAACAACAATGTATACTCTCACTGGTCTCATCCCTGATGCAGAGTACCAGTTCCGTGTAATTGCTCAAAATGATATCGGTCAAAGTGAGCCTGGACCTGTATCCGAGTCAGTTGTGTGCAAAGATCCATTTGGTATGTAACCCTTCCCCTCTCCCTTCCAAACAAGTTGATAATTTGCCTTAAGAAGTATATAAAGTACTTTTTCATGCTTAATCTATTCTCTGTGATCAACAGATAAGCCAGGCCAACCTGGTGAAATTGACATCATCTCTATAACCAAGGACTGCATAACCATTCACTGGTTACGTCCTGAATCTGATGGTGGAAAAGAGATTCTTGGGTACTGGATTGAATACAGGCAAGCAGGTGAAAGTGCCTGGAAGAAATGCAACAAAGAGCGTTCTAAGGACAGACAGTTTACCATGGGTGGACTCATGGAAGCTACAGAGTACGAGTTCAGAGTGTTTGCTGAAAATGAAACTGGACTGAGTAGACCACGAAGAACAGCAATGGGCATTAAAACCAAACTGAGTGGTAAGTTAATGAAATATTACTTAAAGGTGCCATAGAATGCATTGATACAGTATTTTAAATTGTTCTCTGATATCTACATAGAAGGTATGTAGCTTAGGTAAGGGCAAAAAA
>JAFVLL020026690.1:0-12105 GCA_021397915.2 Tor tambroides
GGTGTGCGTGTCTCTTTAAATACGTGCAGTGCGTACGCGGTGTGTGTTTGTGTTGCTACACTATTTGACAGCTCGACTGTTCTGTTCCTGCGCATTACCATCACAGACCATCCGACACCAACGGTGGGAGGGGGCACATTTTCTCTTGAGTTGACAGCGCAGGATATTATAAATGTGTGGTTTTATGTAGCACGCTAAAGATTCACGAAACGGAGGCCATGTACCGATCAACTCAGGTTTGATCGTAGAAGATGCTCGGACCTGAAGACTGGTGCTGAAATTACGAAGACATGATGTAGCCATTGAGCTGGTGATCTGTAGCTAGTCTGCGTCCAAAGACGGTGTTTCTCATCTGATCGGTAATATTTCCTTTCTGTTTTTTTAAATACTGTATATACACTCGGCGTCATATATGCGCGTCCAGCATTTTTGTTCATCGTAGGCTCGTTCCGAGTCAGCTGCCCAAAAATGCTGTCTAGGTAGGCAGCTCACTAAGCTTTGAAACACAGCTTTTCGAATGGTGACCAGTGAGGGGGATGTAAACATGCATAATTTGATATGAACACCATTATTGAATACAAGCTTAGATTAGCTGTCAAGAAGAAGGGAATTGAAATGAATCGCTAGATGGGTCATGATAAGCTATTTCGACGTTGCAGTACTGCACTGACCCAGAATACACCGGACTGTCAGTAATGTGACAGAATCGGAACGGGTTTGTATGAGACAGGCTTCACACAGGACTAGACTCTGCAACCGATCTGAGTTTTCTGGAAGAAGTTGTGCACTTCTCCGGTTTCAGGACAGGCATTGAATATCACACTTTCACCGAAATGCTTAGTCAGTTTGCTTAACTGCTTAAACTTTTAAGCACAGGTGGTAATACTAACACGAAACATTGTAAATCTCTTTGATAAGAACACGTCTTTGCAACCTTTGCAAAAAGGTTACTATGGTAACCTTAGTTTGGGCGCAAATGGTGAAAGTAGTAACTACAGTCATTATTGTGCAATAAAATTAGACCACTGTCGTGTGTGTGTGTGTTTGTGTGTGTGTGTGTGTACATACCTACATACACATATACATACATATACATACGTTTATTACGATTTTACAGCACAGTAAACAAATACAGCAGCAATAAATGTGGTGTTGTGAAATAAATACCATATATATTTTTAGGTAAGCTGGCCTTACTTCTGAATTGTTTGGTAGGAAAACATTGTCCAAGAATATAATATATATGCAAATAGAAAAGAAACCTTAGCTGGTTTTCATGAATTTGACATTTTGTTAAAAGTACAGTTCACCAAAAAATGTACATTTTGTCATTATTTTCAACCTTATGTTGTTCCAAACACATGTGACTTTCTTTTTTCCTTGGAACATAAAAAGAGAACAGCTATCAAGAAAGGGGCCATTCACACAGAATACGTTTTTGCGTTCAACTGCACTGTTTTTCCATTTAATCATGCACTAGATGCACATATTTAATAATAGCGAGAGGTGCTGAAGTTAGAGACCTTGCCTTTTTTTTTTCTTTCCACTGCTCTGTGTCTCTGCGTGAACAATCCCTGCTATCAGTGACTCCCAAACATGCTGTCTAACATCTCTTTTTGTAAAAGAAAAAAGATCTTAGGGGCTGTTCACAAACACGTTTTTGCATTCCGCTGTTTTCCTTTTCAGTTGTGTTTCTACATTAACATGCTAAACAGACATGCTCATGTCTCGTGTCTTTTACAGTATCTCATGCATGATGGCATTATAAAAAATGTGTCTCTGGACCTTGTGTTTTTATTGTCTGCCCTGTCTCACGTCTTGCATTTTTAAAAGCAAGAAGGATTTTGTATGAATGGCTCCTTATGGGTTTGGAACAACATGACGTTGAGTACATGATGACAAAATTCTCATTTTTGAGTGAACTGTCCCTTTAAGATGTCAGTTCCTATGAGATGTTGTTAACATGTTTTTTCTTTGCTGCATGGCTGTATATCCCTACATCCTGTCTTTTTCCACTGGACTTACTCTCTGTCTCTCTCTCCCTTTCCCCAGAGTTCCAACCTTCGTGAGTCAAGATTTTCAACCCTTCATAAACATGAGACTTAAGTGAACAGCGATTAGGGAGATGACGACTTTCCAGGACGTGAGCTGGCTGGTTCAGGTGGCGCTCTTCTGCGCCTCGCTGCTGGTCGTGTTAGCCTGGCTCGTTCAGTTCTCACTGGCGTTGCTTCGCCCTAGGTGGTGCACGAGGGTCCAGGGCAAGAGGGAGACCCCGTGGCAGCTGCCCTTGAGTCTTACCCACCAGACACTGACAGGCGGAGTGTGGGGTTCCCTCCTGAGGCTGAGGCTGGGGCGAGACGGGGCAGGGAGTGACACTGAGGCTGGCGTCAAAGGTCTTTTGTCCTCGCTTTTTGCGTTCAAGTCGTTCAGGGAGCACTGGCAGAGAGCCTGGGTTCGGGCGCTCAACGAACAGGCCTGTAGGCAAGGGGTGAGTACGATCTGGAGCAAAATTCAATTTGTTTTGAGACAATATGGTGTACAAACATATGTAGGAGGGTTTGTATATACATACGCATGGAAAATCCTTCCATCTCATTTCCTTACCGAGGTCTCCAGCCGATAGTTGTGCCAGTTCAGCAACCTAGTTATTTTCTCAGGTTGTCAAAGTGGGGGGAGGGAAGGCTACAGAATGCAGTTATGCAATTACTGTCCCTTTATCTTAAATTTCTTCACAGTCAGTTGGCTTCTCTGGGAAAAGAGAGGAGGCCGAGTCTAATAAATAGCCATTTATTAGTTAGCTGTTTAATTTAAGTGCGTTTTGGCTGTGTGCCATAACTGCAGCACTGATTGTAATGCGGTCTGCTGATCCAAAAAGCAACTTAATGCTGCGAAGTGCAACGATTTTGCAGACTCTGTATCATGGAGTCCTGAAGTAAGGACTTTTCCTAATGAATGTCTTTACCGTTAAGAATCCCGATGTGGGAGTGAGTCACAGGAGTTGATGTAATGTGTCACTGTGTGTGGTTTTTAGATTTAAAGAATAAATTCACACCATTTTTTCAATGGAACTGGCACAGGTTATGACTAGCATGGTTCTGTTCTTGATTTTTAAGATTATGCATTTGATGTTTATTTGAGGTTTCATGATCATGGTATGGAAGGTGCAGCCTCCATTATAAACACTTAGGGAATTACAGTTTCATGACTGTAAACATACAGGTTGTAAGTGTGGGATGACAGATTCAGGTTTGCATGTAAACATACAGGTTATATTGGTGCATTGTGTGTGGTTGTGTGAATCAAGCTAATTAAAAATAGGAGTGTAATGTTTTTGTTATACAGTTCTTCCCACAGTTCGTCAGACTTCATCATTGATTCTTGATACAATAGGTGTGGTCACGTTTACCGTTGTTCGGCTTGATTTCACAGGCTAAATCCAGTCATTTCAGTAGGAATCTGTGCAGTCTGGAATTTCATGTAAGGGTGAAACATGTCCTCACATAGATTTGGAAGTCATTCACAAAAATTTACCTCGTTTACCAACAGAATGCTGCATTGTTTTGAAGCTGTGCTTCATGCATTACTACACTACTGACAATGGAAAAAGGACCCTTTTTGCTTGCGAAATTTGTGACCTTGTGCCTTTTAATACAAAATATTTACCAGACGTCTTTCCAAACCCTCCATCTGTTTCCAAATTGCATCTGTTTTCAATATCTGTTTATCTCCCAAAAACTTTCACACAGTAGCACACTGTTGAGTTCAGTTCAACTCTTTTCTTTCAATTATACAAAGCAGTAGACCGTAAAGGAAGAGCTTCAAATCGGACCTGTATAAAAAAGACAGTCATGCTTTATTAGTTCTTCTCCATTTTAATGAGTATACCTTTTATGAAAGGAAACCATTTTATGTTTCTCTGTTCAGTTGATAGTTTTATCGTCTCTGATTATAAGGTAGGAAGAGAGAGGGTTGGCTAACAGAGGGGAGACAGTTAACTGGCTCCAATGAAAAGTGGTCAGGGAATGGAACAACTCTGAATTTAAAGACCTTTTGGATGATTGGACCTTGATTAGCAAGAAAGCAACGTAGGTGTCAGTGTTCAACTAGGCATATCAATTTAATCTGCAATAACTGGACCTTTTGTGGGAATTTATAGTGCCGTGAAATGTTAGTCACGTGACTCTCCCTTAGAGGTGACCTCTATGTTCTAGTTAAATATTCCTGTGTTAGATTGGGCTTTGGGGAGAAGTTCCCATTTTGGAAGCTTTGATCTAGAATCTTGTCTCCAAGCAGACCGGATATTTGCTCTTTCAGCATGCCAGGTCATTGACACCCCAATCCACTCTAATCAAGTTCTTCTGACCTGAAAAACCTGCCAGAGGGGTTGTTCCAGTGCTTGCGAAGTGTTTTTGTGTATGTACAAGATCAGATCGAGAGCAAAAGAGATTGAGCAACTTTCGCTCTGCCCCTCTGAAGCACCGAAGCCATCTGTTGACACAGCAACATGAAAACAAACACCATGGTTCCAGCCCTAGCCATGGCGACCACCTCTCAGGTTGGAGAGTGGAGGAGAAGAGAGTCAAAGTCTCTCATTCTGTATTTATATCTGTTAAACATTCCAACTGTTTGTGCTAAATAATTAATGCAGTTAATAACCAATTATTAGGTAACACTTTAGTATAGGTACCAATTCTCACTATTAACTAGTTGCTTATTAGCATGCCTATTATTAACATATTGACTGTTTATTAGTACTTATAAAGCACATATTCTGTATAAACATTCTACATCCCTAATCCTACTCAAAACCTGAAATTAACAGCTACCTTACTATTAATAAGCAGCAAATTAGGAGTTTATTGAGGCAAAGATGTAGTTAATGGTTTGGTAATAGCGAGAATTGGACCTTAAAATAAAGTGTGACCAATTAGGATTTATTTACAGTAACAAAACTGTGCTGTATCTAACCCCATAATCCTGACATATGAAATAATAAAAGAAAAATCTTAATTTTTTAAATGGAACAGTTTATTTAACCTTTATAAAACATATTTTTTAAAATCTGAAGAAAAGGCAAAAAAGTCTGGATATGTGTATTTGTTGAGTATAATATTTGATATGTCATACTTTTATGGCTAATATAGGATTATATAAGAGAAAAATAGAGCTCATACTCAAGGTGGAAAAAACTGAGTCCCAAACTGAGCAAAACTATGCAAGTTGGTGCAGTTGCTGATATTTATATGGCAAGCTGAAATTCCGATAGCTAGTAATGTAATTCAGCGAGATCTTCATAACAGTATAGCAGCTGCTTAAAGAAGGAAAAGTCTGGTTCGGGGCTCAGTGTATGTGTTTGTGGTTGCCTGAGGCATTAAGAGGGAAGTGCATGAATACCACTGCACCAATGAGAGTCTTATTCATCCAGATGGAACTTTGCAACTTTTTAATTATTATCGTTAATATGAAGGTCTCCAGATAACTTCCTACTAGGAGGATTAACCAGCCATTGACCACTGGTTAATCTCCTCTGCATAATTTCACATGCGGTGGGATTTTAATCTGATTATCGGTTCGCTGACTGTTACAGAGAGAGTGGGATTGCTGTTGGACTGTCTATAAGGGAAAGATTATAGGGAAGATGATATATAAAGGGTTTGATCATGTTGATCAATTTTGACACTCCACACAATGTGTAAAACTTGTGTTGAGTAACTTGCTTTGGGTGTATCTGTTTCTATATGAATCAACCTAGGTGGCAGAGGCCTAAAAACAAGTAAACAAATGGATTGATATTACTCTACCAGCACCCAAGAGAAACCTTAATGTCAGTGTGATTTTGCTTACTCAGCTGCAGTGGGAATAAAGAGTTGCTTGCTGCAATTCTGGTCATATTTGGTTAGTTTCAGGCTACATTTCTGTGATGTGTGAGGACTGCTAAGAGGCTTTATCCTTCGTTCGTTCTTTACTCTTTCTTTCTCACCCAACACACACACGTATAAACTCCCTCTAGTAATCCAGGGATTTGGCTGGGGGGGATCTGCACAGCTGGTTATATGTGGCAATAACAATAGAAGGACGTCCTCTGAGATTGTACACACATACATACACACAATTAAGTACACTACTTGCTAATAAACATGGTATAAAAATGCACACAGGTCTCTGATCTAAAATGACTTTGATAACTTGTCAAAGTTATCGGTTTAATTTGTCACTCTGACAGGATTTACAGAAACTCCTTGGTAGTTAGTACACTTGAGTGTCAGGGGAAAGTTAACTTTGCTTTGATTTCTCCAGTTGTGTGTGAATGTACGTTCTCATTGTACCGAATTACATATTACATTGAAATGTTGTTCTCTCGCTTTTCTAAAAATATACAATACTGTGTTTTGTTTCACTGTAGTATATCATCTAAGTCTATTTTCTTCGACCATTCACCACTTGCTGTCTTTAACGACCTGCATGCTGTCATTGCACCCCGTACCATTGTCATTTATGAATCCCCACAACACCCTAGGTCAAGCATATCATGCCAAAGTCTGAACCGGGCTTTAAAGAAATTTATTCTTTTTTTCAGCATGGATGCATTTGATTGAGCAAAAGTGACAGTAAACACTTTCTATTCAGCAAAGAATCCTGAATAAATCATGATTTCAACAGAATACTAAGCATCATAACTGTTTTCAACATTGATAATAATATGAAATGCTTCTTGAGAACCAAATCAGCATATTAAAATTATTTCAGAAGGATCATGGTAGCACTGAAGACAGGAATAATGGCTGCTGAAAACTGAACATAATTTTCATCACAGGAAAAAATGTTTTATTTAAATTGCCGTTCTGCTATAAATATTCCCTTGGTAAGCAGTTGTCTATGTAGTTATGAAGAATGCATGTTGAACATGGTCTTCAAATGGTCAGCACGTGGCATTTGCCACGGGCACATAACGTCCATCCAGAGCTGCAACATATAGATCTGTCCAACAGTTCAGATCCTCTGGGTCATTGTCTTCAAGAGCAACTATTTTTAAAATGTAATTGAAATACAGAATAAGCATCTGATTAATCATGTGGTTGAGATTGAATTTTTTCATGTCTCTTGCTCTCCCAGCTGGCCTGTCTGATATCGTCAATGTTCTGAGAGTTTAGCTCTTGCCAATATGGCACAGTCCTCCAGGCATGTGTGTCAGTGTCAGCATCGTCTGTGTTAAAAAGAGTGTGTGTGGCATCTGTGCATATGATGGAATGGTATGATGGCACATTATCATGCCTGCAGTGTGCAGAATAGCACAATGTCTGCACACGCACACACAATGCTCAAGGTCAGACTAGTTTGTTTATTTCTGTCTCGCTATCATCCTTCTCTTTTCTTTTTCGTGGTGGACGGACTTGAAAATAAGCACTGAATTTAATTACCATTTGTGGTATTTCCATGACTCAGAATGAAAATAAAATAAGTGCTCTGTTTGTTTGTGCTAGTTTTCTCATTAATTCTGAAGTATGTAAGGATCAAGTAAGCCTTACCTTGCTTCATATTGGCTTACAGAGCAGCAAACCCTACATATACCAAAAAAATTTTACGATCGACACTAAAGGCTATTACAAGGCTTACAGCGAAGTTTGTGCATGACAGTGTCCCTCTATTGTCCTTTATTTTGAAATGGCATTGCACTGCCTTAAGTTGTTGGCACCCAGTGATTTAGATTTGCCCCAAGGAATCTTTGGATCCTTAGGTTTGTCATCAAGTTGCGTCATGGTGCCTTAAAGAAGGATATTTTTAGTTGGTTCAAATGGTTGTTGTGGTACATTTGAAGAGTCCAAAGGGGGATTCAAGACAGGGTGGCTCAAACTCAAAGTGACATTATACTAACGTGTCTAGGAACACACTCTGTTATCCACATACAGTTGCACACATGCCCTCTTTTTGTGACAAGCACACACACCAATGAACTATTAAGGGCCTGACTGAGATTAGCACACTACCATGTTAAAAGAACATCTTAATTTACAAGAATGAGAGGAGGAACATAGCAGGGGTCTCAAGCTCAAATTACCTGAAGCTCACTTGCCAGGTGGTGTTCTCTATTAGAGTTGCTTGAACAGCTGAACAGCGGTTTTATGGCCATATATTTTAACTGTATACAATTACTAGTACAGTTATACTCTTGACACATGGACTTATGTCTTACTCGTACTTGCATACCACTTTATAAAGTGCAACAGTTCCAAAAGTAAAAATCCTATTTGTTTTCTTCATAGAGGAATTAATAAGAAATTGCGTTCAATCGCTAGAGCTGGTCTGATTATGGATACCAGGGTTGGACTTTGATTTGGGGGCCTTAAGCAAATTCCAGTTATGGGGCCCAAACACATACAAGTATATATATGGGTCAGTGACAAAAAGAGGTTGGCAAGATGAGAAATTCAAAAATCTTTTAAAAACTTGTTTTAAAAGCATGCATCTGGTATTTTAAAATGTACACAGCGTGTTTATGTTGATTTTATGTAGTTAAAAATGACATATGTACCTTTTTTTTTTACAAAAGGTAATACTGAATGTACATGAAAATGTCAAATGGTGTAACCGCCAAAGAATGAGAAATATTAAATATTTTATCCACCTAGATGGCATGTAAGCTTACTCATAGAAATAAATACTTCATTTTAAAATATCACACGAAAATAGATTTTATTAGAGTTATCTCTAAATGTATATTTTAATGCATGTTTGCAATATTTGGCAGGACATATGCTGAAACAAAAATTCTTTTCAAAATAATCTTTGACAAATTATGTAAAAAGTGTTAAAGGGTCATCAGATGCAAAATTCACTTTACAAGTTGTTTGAACATAAATGTGTGTTGGAAGTGTGTGTACACATTCATCCTATAATGATAAAAATCCACCCAGTGGTTTTTTTAAAATCCCTATTTTAAAATCCCCTTTCTCAAATCAGGCTGTTCTGAGGTTCCTGTCAGAATGACGTAGTTCTGTACAGGCCCCTCCCACGATAGTTGATTGACAAGACCGTCTTACCTTAGACCCGCCCCCTGAGTGAGCTGAGAGCTGTAAACAGTCCGACTGGAGTTGACTCCGGGGCAGGGGAAGACAGTATGTCTCAGATTAAGCGATTGAGGTGTTTAGTTGTTAGATGTAATAATGAATATAGCAGTTGTGAGTTACTCCCGACATCTGAGCCGCTGAAGACGCAGAGGATTAATGTTACTTTCGCTTTGAAGTGAATGCGCTGATCCCTGATCTACATAAATGCGTCTATGTTGGCCCGAATCATTCGTGATCCAGCTTTATCTACAGAAGAAGTGAGTATAAGGGTTTTTATGAATCTTTGCAAATCGCCTTTCCTAATAATGTGTTAGTTAGCCAGTTTCACGGCTGAAGTTTAGTATGCTCCATAAATATATATACCTAGCTGCCTCATTATGGACTGTTTCTATGGGCCACTATACATAAGCCATCCTTCATTTTTGTAATGGTCTGCGAATCTTTGAGCGCATTGACTGTGTGCGTCTACAACAGCAAGTTATACCCTTGTATATCTTAGAATATTTATTATTGTGGTGAATGCGAGATGGCTGACGCGTCATTGTATCTGGAGCGGTCTAATAGGGAATCTACACATATCTATGGTCTGCTCGTCACTCCACGGAAGAGAGGGGCGGAGTCAGCAGACCTCATTAGCATTTAAAGCAACATGGACTAGAACAGCGTGCTGAAAACAGAGTTGTATTGTGGCATCTATTGGGGAAAAAGGGGCTCTTATATCATATTAATTATAAAATGTCAGAAATTTAATGAATTGTATTTTACAGATATAAATTGTAATCTTTGGTTAACATTTTATCACTGAATTTATGTTCAAATGTACTCACCCACTTCCTTCTGCTACATTATTAAATCATTAATGTGTATATTACATTATATTATATGATACTATATATTGTTTAAAGGGATAGTTCACAAAAAAAAATGAAAATTACCCCATGACCACCCCCCCTCCACCTTTAAGCCATCCTAGGTGTATATGACTTTCTTCTTTCAAATGAATACAATTGGAGTGAATGGGTGATATTCAATAGTCCAATAAACTGCATCCATCCATCATAAAAAAAGCTCCAGGGGGTTAATAAAGGCCTCCTGAAGTGAATCAATACGCTTTTGTAAGAAAAATAGCCATATTTAAAACTTTATGAAACGTAATAGCTTCTGCTATCTGTCGTACTTGCGTTCACGAGAGAGTGGCATTCCAGCGGATGATGTAGGATGTAGAAAATATGCTAGTCTCGCGAGAACCAAGTTTTGTTTACAGCAAAGGAAAACCAATCTCCTCTTGGCTTATATTAAAATCTTTTGACATTTTTCTTTACAAATCCTCATTTTGTACTTATAATTCATGACCAGTGCTTTGTTTTGCTCTCTCCTCTACGATTCTATGTTTATCACTTCTCACCAGAGCTTATGCTCCGCCTATGTCCTACGTCATCCACTTGAACACCACTCTCGTGAACGCGCGTACGGCAGTTAGCGGAAGCTACACTGTAAAAAATTACAGTGATTTTAATGATAAAAAACTGTGAAAATACTAAAGTAAAAACCTGTTAAATGGTTAACGGCAAGTTCCCCTACTATATACAGTGAAAAACTGTAATAGACATTTCAGACAATTTTACAGTAAAATAGCATTTTGGAAGTGAAGAAGACTGTATAGTTTACTGGGAAAAAACGTAAATTGACGTTCCCAAAATTTCCTGCATTGCATTTCAAATTGGATGTTTTTTCTTTGAAATAACTATGTTTCTTCTTAGTTTTTTCATATCAGTTATGTTTATTAGGGTTGTTTCTTTCATCTAATGTTGTTAAATTAATGTTTATCGCATATGAGTGTCACCATGATGGTGTTTAGTGTCTGTGTGAATGACATTGTGCACCTTCTATTTATATCTATATATATTAGTATTGGCCTTCTCAGCTTGTGGAAAAGCTGCTTGTGGTGAGCTTAGGTTCATCATGTGGCTTTCTCATCATCACCACCTGATTTTGATGGTTGTCAAAACAGATTTCAGAACTTCAATAGGTTAGTATAGTAACATTACATCAGTTAAAGAAATATGTTTTTTAATTGCATTAATTGTAAATTAAATTGTAATTTTAAGTTAAATCCATAAAACCTAAAATGTTGCTACCACATTTTTTACGGTAAAATTCTGGCAACCACAGCTGCCAGTTTTTTACCGTAAATTTTACGGAATTTTTTTTACAGTGTAGAAATTACGGTTTATAAAGTTTTAAATATGGATATTTTGCTTACAAAAGCACATTGATTCACTTCAGGAGGCCTTTATTAACCCCCGGAGCCACCTGGAGCACTTTTTTTATGATGGATAAATGCCGTTTATTGGACTATTGAATATCACCCATTCACTGCTATTATAATGCTTGGAAGAGCCAAGACATTTTTTTAATATAATGCTGATTGTATTCGTCTGAAAGAAGAAAGTCATATGCACCTTGGATGGCTTGAAGGTGAGTAAATAAAGTGGTAATTTTCATTCTTGGGGGAACTATCCCTTTAAAATGTTAAGTGAATGGAATAGAAATATGCATTAAAGCCCAAACATTTCAAAAACACTAATGTTGTGCAACATAATTATTTTATCCTAGACTTACAGAGCTTTAATAATAAAGTTGTAGATAAAGAACCACTTTCTCAAAAAATCTAACATTTAACACTTGAAAATAGTTTCAAATAATAGGTTAGTTTATATTACATCTTTAATCAGCATCATAAACTAGTGATAGTTGACTAAATTGGCCCCTAACAGAAAGGCTTGTAATAGGAGTCAAATGGTATAACCGGTTACACCACTTGACATTTCAATTTAAAATCAAATTTGACATGCATTATCATGGATACTGATGTAAGTACATGGCCTTGGTGGGATTATTTCAAATGTCATTTTTAAAGTTAATACTCATTTTCATAATAATGTTGAATTATCAATGTATTTCTGAGGTCATACCATTTGACATGTATACCTAAGAATACCTGACCATACCCTAAAAATGTCAAATTATCTCACATTTT